>JANRFK010000867.1:18860401-18881000 GCA_030068395.1 Apalone spinifera
ACACATCACAGCACAGGGGAACCCCGGGTTACAGAGCAGACAGCACCCCCACTATGTCACATACACACAGGGCTTGGATGTGTAAGATCAGAGGTGACAAAACCAAGGATAACATGGAAATGCACAATAGAGGTAGAATTGAAAGCGATCAAAATAAATGACATGGGAAGAGTGAAGCAGGAGACCGGCAAAGATGGCAGGCAGTGATGAAGGCCTTAAGTTCTTCACTCAACGTCTAGACTACAGACTTCTTTAGGAAGAAGCTTATTTCGGAAGAGATCTTCCGAAAAAACTTCTTCCGAAAGAGAGCGTTCACACTTCAAAAGTGCATCAAAAAAGCGATCTGCTTTTTCGAAAGAGAGCGTCCAGACTGAATGGATGCTCTCTAGCATGTAAGCTGTGATTGCTATGGACGGAATGGCCACCAAGGCTCCTGTGCTTTTTCCTCTTTCCTCTTCTTCTAAAAGAACTCCCTCTTCCCCGTCCACACATGCCTTTTTGCAAAAGAGCTCTTTCGCAAAAGGGCTTCTTCCTCATAGAATGAGGATGACCAATGCCAGAAAAACTCCTGTGTTCTTTTGATTTTCTTGCGGAAGAACGCAATTGCAGTGTGGATATTCCTCACGTTTTATCGGAAAAATGGCTGTTTTTCCGATAAAACTCTGTAGTGTAGACAAATCTCAGGGAATAGAGAGGCATGAGAGAGGAAGTAAAAGATCAATTGCACACTGACTAGAACAGTGTGGTAGGTTCTAGTCAGTGTGCAATTGATCTTTTACTGACATGTCTGGACAGCAGAGTTACATTTTACTCTCACATGAGGCTGCCTGGATGGAAATGAGGGCAGAATTTTATCCTAAGGTAGCAGCATTGCTAACGAATATCAAAAGACAGCAATGGAATTTGCTCTCTTAAAATGCGGCAGCATTTTTCTTCAGAAAGGTTTGAGAGAGCAGCTTTTGAACGTTAGTAGAGCTCCCATAGTTAAGTCTTGTCTGTAGAGTTATTTCACCTGTCGAAAAAGAAAGTAAAAATGTGGTAGGTTCTAACTTAGCAGTTTTCAAACTATGGATCACAACCCAGTCCTGGGTGGTGGAGTGTCGGGTGCTGGGTCTCATTGCTGCAGGGAATCAGATGACCTGTGGGGGTGCTAAGGCAGCTCCCTGCTTATCCTGCACCAAAGACTGCGCTGCGCCCCAGAAGTGTCTGGCAATAGGCTCGATGTTATTTCAATAATTGTGTAACCACAACAATTCTTAGCTGCTGCTGCCTTGGACCTCTGCCGCGAAGAGGGGCTGCTGCCGCCCCACACTGCTACCTCTGAAATGGACACAGCAGCGTGGGGTGGCAGGCAGCTTCCCTGCATGCTCTTCATTTGAAACTTGGACCAGCTGGGACTGAGCCAGCCTGCTGGTCTGTTGTAAATGCAGAGCACGCTGGGAGGGGTGTGGTTGCAGTTAACGGGAACTGTTATCCGATAAGCGATCGTTTATCGGTAAACCAGCTAACAGCTACTCTGTTGACACCCCTAGTTCCTAGATGGGGGAGGAAGCACATAGGTCTCCATGCACTGCCCCTGCCTTGAGCTCTAGCTCCGCACTCCCAACACCTGCTGCTGGCTGTTTCTGGGGGCAGCATGGTCTGCGGTGCCAGAAGAGGTAGGAAGCTGCTTTAGCACCACCTCTGCACCACTGACTGGGAGCCGCTCGAGGTAAACCCCTCCTGCCCCAGCCCTGACCCCCCCACCCAAAGGCAGAGCCCCCTCCTATATCCCAAAGCTCCATCCTCAGCTCCACCCCAGAGCCCACACACTAGTCAAATTATGTTGGGTCGCAGGCATCAACAATTTTCTTCAACTGTTTTAACTACTGTGAAACGTTTAAAGAGAACACGCTCAGATGACGGTGTTTAATTGCACAGCAACATCTCTGAGCAATTGCTCTATAAAGTGATGTATGCGAACATAACCACTGTAAATAATTAAGTTTGAGATTAAAGACAGACTCAGCCTCCTTGCTAAAAAGCGAGGGCTTGAGGACCTCTACTGTTCACATCCTGTATTGTAGCAATGCCTTGGTTAGAATTATTTTACTAAATGTTTTGAAATTTTCCAAACCCACAAATTGTTGGTCAACGAAAAGGCTAATAAAAACTACTGCATAAATATTTAGCTGTCTGGTGTAATACCAGCTACTCTGTTCCTTTACTCTTTCATGGAGAATGAAGTAAACCCAAAAGGAAAAAAACTCACTCCATTACTTCTCAAAGAAATGTGTGTTCTGAGTCTGATATTATATTGCACCAAATCTGCCTTTCTTCCAAGATCCTACATCACTTTGCTCTTGCCTACATATATAACCTCTATCCCCTGCCATGTTTTCATTTCTGCCAGTCTTGCCAACTTTATATATACACACATTCAAACCCACATGGAGCTTATGCTGCTTTCCTTATAAGTGGCCTGAATTTCACTCAGTGTTGTTTCATTTGTAATTCTTGGCTGAGTTTTTGAGGGGAATTGGGAAACAATGCCATGCAAACTTCAGAACAACGAATTAAGAATCTCTATCAAGGTCAGTATTTCAATTCAACTCTAGAGTAAATCACATACATATTTATTCCCTACAATGACATTTTGGGGTTTGTATCCAAAGCAACAAATGATTTACTTTCTACCTTATCAGGGGATGAGATAGTGAAAGGGAAGAACATGGTAGGATGGGTTGAGGGACTCAGTTTTTGAGAGATCAAATATGGCATGCTCTGGAGTCTGATATATTGAAAACCCAAACTGAAAAAAGAATAATGTCTAGATTGCCAAGATTCTCTCTCAAAACCCTAAAAGGTGTTAAGGAACAAACCGTATGTACATATATTGCACATCCAGAAGAGAAAAGCTGCTTGATACATCAGTACCTTCTTACTCAAGTTCGTGGCAAACAAGTGAACTAGGATCCTGCTCCCATTCAAATCAAGGATCGGGCCCAAGAATTGGCTAATTCTCTCACTTATGTAAATTTTGTCTGACACCTTTGGTTAAAACTTAGTGCTTGCTTGGCTATTTTTCTTCTCTGATAACTCAGTGGGTAACCCTAAAGACCTAAGTGGTAAATATCTAAATGAAAACATTGAGACCATCTCAGCACTGGGACAGAAGACATTCCTGCAGGTTTTATGGCATACACCACCACTGGTTAGATGTTTGCAGTATCTAGACTAAATAACCACATTTAATCATGTTAAAAGTGTAACACTGATTACAAGCGTTCTCATCTTCAGAATGATTGTGCATCGCTAACGCTGCTGGTAGAAACCCTCAAAGAAAGTTTGGGCATGTTCACACTTTGGATCAATTTAAGAAAATATATTCACTCATCATTTTGCCAGACTCATGATTAACCCTTCATAGACTTTAGAAAGCCAGAAGGGACCATTGTGATCATCTAGTCTGACCTCCCTCACACTGCAAGCCCCAGAACCTCAGCCACCTGCTTCTGAAATAGACCCTAGCTTCTGGTTGAGTTACAGGAGCCCTCAAATCATGATTTAAAGACTTCAAGTTACAGAGAATGCAGCATTTACACTAGTTTAAACCTGCAAATGACCCTCCCCCTCATTTGCTTTGGAGGTTGCCACACTGAGTCCATGGTGCTGTACGTAATATTGAGACCCTCAAACCTTTTAACGTAATCTTGAGCTAAAAATTTTACTGTGCACATTTTCTCTTTACAATGGAGTCATTTATATACACCTGATCTGCTTTTATATACAATTTGGAGTTCTGAGAAAATAATTTAAGTAATTCCAGACTGATAACTATTCTTCTATTATTGCAATCTTATTTTGGCTGGTTTATATATTTCCAACCTTACTAGGTACGGTTTTATGATAGAGACTAATTCCAAGATGGGAATGACTTTCCTGTCTCTCACCTCCAATGAATTAATGAAATGCCACCCAGAGTAGGCTTTGAGATGCCTTAGGATTGCTATTTCCTTGGAATTAAAAATGTATTTGGATTGGTCATAAGCATCAGTTGCTAAAAGCATCTGTCTGCTGGAACAGCCCTTTATTTACAAATTGAGTATCTCTGGCACAGCCATGTGAAAACTGGTCATGTCCTGGAATTAATAGTTCATCTATCCAGGTGCTTACAGCTTCCAATACACCTGTGTCTGAGCATGCACCACAGACACTCATGGAATTATCCTCTCAATATCCTGCAAGGTAGGGAAATAGGCCTCAGTTCTCAGACAAAGTTATTTGCTTTTGTAGCAGAGCTGGGAATAGAACTCAGCTCTCCCACATCCTAATCCAGTGTCTTAACCACAAGCGCACAGTCAACCTGTGAAACTCCTTGCCACAGGATGTTGTGAAGACTAGGACTTTAACAGGGTTCAAAAAAGAGCTAGATAGATTCACGGAGGTTAGGTCCATCAATGGCTATTAGCCAGGAGGGGTAGGAATGGTGTCCCTAGCCTATATTTGTCTGGAAATGGATGACAGGACAGGGATCATGTGATGATTACCTGTTGTGTTTCCTCCCTCTGGGTATTGGCTACTGTCAGCAGACAGGATACTGGGCTAGGTGGACCTTTGGTCTGACCCAGTATGGCTGTTCTTATGTTCTTAAGACCATGATTCCTCCAGGTAATAAAACTCCCACCGTACAAAGACGAACCAAGAAGTAAAGCTTAGCTAACAAGTGTTTAATGCAGTGGCTAAATGTAGCAAAGTCTTCAAGGCACAGAGCAGCAAAGACAGGTTCTGTGCTCATCTTCATGAAGAAAAAAGGCATGTTTGAGCAGCACCTACAACACCCCCGAGGCAAGCATCATCTGCCTGGTGTGATGCTTTGCAGAAAGTTACAAAAGTGCTAGTCAGTTCCCAGGGACTCACACATGAACGTACATGAGAAAAAGTGGGACACAGCAGAGAATACTTATCCGTGTCGTGGCAGTATGGAATACTACAGATGTTACAAATGATCAAGACACAGTCACACAGAATAAGTGTGTAATGGTATAAAAGCAGGGAATCCGTTGGGTGAAGCTTGAGTAGCGTAAGCACTCTCTGCCTTAGGTTTTCAGAGAGTCTCTATCACTGTGATAGCTGAGCACTGACAGAGAGACAAGAGAGGGAGAGATGTACAGCATGTGCTAGGAGATATGATCTTCATTAGGCTAGTAATTGCTCTTCACTCCCAAATGGCTCAGTTATTTTGCCAGGTGAGAGGTGAATGGTACAATTTTGCCACTGGAGTGTTACTTTCCTTTTGAGGATTTTTTTTAATAATGTCTGTTCAATCACAAATTAAATTCATTGTCCTAGGCACAGTCTAGATCTCCTGCCCTTGACCAGTCTGCTCCTTTGGGAGGTATTAAATCTTGGCAACACCCACTGCAGTTCCCACTTAAGCTGAAGTAAGTACATGTGCAGAAGGGCTCTGTCAACATATCCGAGTGGAAAGATGTTTGGATTAGCTAAGAAAACCTATTTCAAATCTCAGATAATAAAATGTCCTCCTAAATCCTAATTGCAACTTTCATCTTGCGTCTTAGACCTTGCCACCAGCTGATGTGCCGATATGGATCAAGTGTTTAGTTTGATAAATGCGGCTTACTAGGCTCTTGGTATTGCTGACTGACAGAGTAGCTGAATAGGATCCAGGCTTCTCAAGGTGATTATCTGCCTAAAGAAGGAAGAAGATGAGCACAGGGCAACCTTGTTTGTCATTTTGCGCACTTAATCAGACAAAGCTCCTAATACAAAGAGCTTCTCTGTACTATCAAAAATAAAACAAAAGCAGCTTTCAAACAAATTACACTCCCCTTTTACAGGAGGGGAAATCTATGCACATGCATGTTTTGGTTGCTATTTTCCTGCAAACGTAATTACAGTCTGAATACTAAAATCAAAATTCACAAAGGCTCATTTCCTTGAACTGGTCGAATCTGCAGTTTATTATAGTGGGAGTTGACTATCTAATGCACATGAAGTGGCACTCTTCTTATAAACAACATGTAGCCAGACTGCAAGTCAATAGACAGAAGTCTAGCTCTTTTAAAGCCAATTTTTACATAGCATAGAAACAAATATAATGTCCCTTTGGTAAGATACAAGCCTGTCAAAGCCACATCACCAGTGCTCCTAACTACATTAAGGTAACACCAAGAGTACATGTTAGTCACTTTATCTTTGTCTCTGTACAGAGAGTGCATGATGTGATTCTAATGCAGTATGATCAACTTTATTTCCCACCTTATGAATTTAATTTATGAAGCATTATTTTTAAACAGTCTCTGAGCAATATCCTATTCCACAATCCTTTTTAGCTTTATTCACTGCTGAATACAAATGAAGATAAGAATTATTTATTTTCATGGTTATCTTTAGTTCCAAAAGAGAAAAGGGGAAAAACAAGTTTAAATCAATAAATCCTGTTTTCTTTTATTGGATCCTTCTTCAGAGTTGGTATATCATCAACTTTCATGTTACACTCTATTTTCCAAATAGTCTGTCATGTTTGATTTGTGTTTCTTTAAATGAGTTTGTTAAACTGATTTAATCATATCAAACATAAATTGAGCATCAGTAGCGGACATAAACATTTTCAGAGGGCCCCTGTCTAAGTTAAAAAAAACAACCCAAATACCTTCTCTCCCTCACATTTGAAAGACAACAGGCTGGGATAAAACTGAATCTTAAGATTTGAAAGCAATTCTTACATTTTTGTGTAGATAGGTGAGAGTCCCCCTTGTACCACCACTGTAAAGAAACACTGAAAGAGAGTAATAAAAGTACCTGAGTGACACTGCTCTAATAGTAGGGCTTCAAAAAGAAAGAAAAAAAATCTTAGTTAAGCTAAATGTATCATATCCAGAGAAAATCTAGAGTCAGACCCTATAATTGCAAAACTCACAAAAATTAGTTATTGGTGTTGAGTCTTAATTTGGTAATTTTTTTTCTTAGCGTGAAGTCCCAGTCTTCATCTGTACTTTACACGTCAAAATATTTAAGTAGACAACCAACTAACACATAAAAATAAAACTAATTTTCAAAATATAGGCCATTTCCTGCAATCCCTTAACCATTTGAGTAGACTTGGAGACTTAACTCACACAAGCAATCCCATAGACATGACTAGCACTACTAAAGTGAGTAAGAGCTTGCAGGCTCTAACCCTAAAGCCGAAAAACAGTACTTAATAGATATGCACTGGAGTCACATTGCAAATATTTCAATTATCAGAAAATCCAAAACATTTAAATTGAGCAGCAAAATTTTGAGAAGGAAGCATTGAAAAACGGGATTCACAGAATTCTAAATTGGTAACAGGATTTCTGATCAGAAAGGTTTATTCTATATATCCTGCCCAATACAATAATTGGAGAAAAGGAAACTTACAAAGATTCCTGTTTACTAAATTAATCTTTGTTTCTTTCAAAATAGGCATCAGGCACAAGGAAATCATTCTGATGCATTTCATAGCTAAAGAGTTTTGTCAATTCTAAACTTCTAACCAAACAACCTCCCCGTGTTTTGTAATCGCACCCAATTTTGCATGTGAACCACTAGAAAGATAAAGCTGTTATACTTGTAATGGTATTTGTCCTACTTTGAACATTACCAAACTGTTTTGTCTAATCCTTTGGGAAACACCATAATGAGGCTCATCTAGTGGCTTCAGCTAGTTAGGAAGGCAAACTAAAAGATTTAGCTCCTCAGTCTGTCTCTAAATCTTCTAAGTGAAAGATGATTTACAGTTAAGCTAAGAAAAATGTGACCACTCTAGAGTCTGGAAAGTCTCAATCTGATTTTAGCAATCTTAAATCACGACAAGAGATTGTGTCTCACTAACTATAGATTTGCTTACCTTGGGAATTAGCATCTGTTCCAAAACATTCATCAAGTTATAAAGGTTCATAGAGTTTTCTAGGGACTTCAATCACAGGAAGATTTTCACTGTTTGCACTAGAAATTTTTTTTAGAATGGGCAGGGACAAACTATATGTAGAAACATATTAGCCTTGAATGCTGGAATAATATCATTGGCTAGATAAGAATTGTGTTGCACCCCCTCTTCCAATATGGTATAAATCAGCCAAAATATCCATAATTTTCAGGAGAAAAATGGTGTGTTCAAATATTTTAATAGGTATATTAATAAAAGTAGAGGCAAAAAATGTACTAGTGAGATAACACATGAAACATAATTGAGAATGGTCAGTCCCTTGAAGTATTTGATGTAAAAAGAAAATGGCTGAAACATTACAATATCAATCTTGAATACTGCAAGGCATTTCCAGGTAGGTACATAGGTTTAAGCATAAGATTTAAAAATGTAGCAAAACAAAACAACTTCAAACCAAACAAATCTTGAGACAAGAAAGGGAGTAGGATAATGTGATACATTCACTTCGTACATCAGAGCCTGGCATTTGAGGTTTGATGCCTCTTTTCCTGAGTTGGGCATCCTGGTTCTGCCATGCCCCACCAGCAGTGTTTCCTCTCAGCTGAGCCCTAGGGTGGCTACCCAGGAGAGATTCAGGTGCCACCCAGCTGATTGGCAGCGTTCCTACAGCTGCCAACATGCGTTTCTATTGGTGGTGCACATTGCACATGCTTTGGTGCACATAACATTTATTCTGCACATGGATGGAAAAAGTTAGAAGGCACACTGCCCAGCAGTTGCACCTTTCCCCACTCAGTCCTGTGAATCACCACCCTTGAAGACATCACTAGCTAGATTTTCAAATGTTCATAGCACCCAACCCACTGCTTGGGTTAGACTTCCAAGACAACTGAACGCCCAGCTCCTCCCATTGCAGATAGTGTAAGCTGCTGGGCACTGAAGTTTTGAAAATCTGGTCACTTTTTACAGTACCTAAATGGAAGTTGTTGGGTGCTGATCACTTGAAAATTCAGCGGCCAAGGTATAAAAGAGAGAGGATCCTGGGGTTTGGAAGGGCAAGAAATGGCTAAGATGGCAATTTATAGACAGGTGGTGTCTATGTTTGGGCAGGAGGGAGGAGAGGGGGAGATAGTATTTCCCAGGAGGTGCAACTCAAATCTCCAAACAAAGCAGCTGAGTTTGGTTTGCTGAAGTGAACTGCCAGGATCGGTTCATACCAAAACGGTGCACAGTTCATGCAACCCTGGGAAGACAGCAGCAGCCAGAAGAGAAGCTGAGGTCAGTTCCTCTGGCAGCTTGTGTGGGAGGGCACGGAGCAGAATTTAACAAATTGATTAGGTAAAAAAATATTCTGAAGGTGCAGCTACCAATTATATGATGGGCTTGGCTCTTCTTTCAAATTGGTTTTGCACGGGAGGCGGTTTATTTTTTTCTCCTCTTCTGATCAACACTGGCATAAATTAGAGGTTCATTATTTAAAAGATACATTGTGCCGATTCTAGGCTGACATACTTTCGCAGCCATTCCTACGAAAGGGCAAAACTAACAACTGCCTCTGATCCCAGCATCATAAGCTTTTGGGGGCCTGGCCTTCACAGCATATACCAGCTTCTGCATAGCAGTTTCCCTCAACCTCCAAGTTCCTCACTGTCTACAAACCCTCCTCAGAGCTTCAGAGCTTTGGGACACCTCTGATGTTGCGTTGATTTGGATTATTACTCGTTCTGAGGCAGAATGGGAGGCGATGGGCCACAAGGCATCAAAACAGGCTGCCTTAGAAGGAAAAAGATTGGGATGATGTTTTGCAAAGGACCCTGCCACAAGTAGGGCACGGCACCTTTGACATTCCAAAAATGAAAAGATCCCATTACCTTGATATTTGCAAATAGCTAGTGTGCGTGTACAAAACATGCTCTATGGTTCCACTGCATCATGTGTTTCACTGGGTCTTGGTGAAGCCTAGCTTGAAGGGTTCAATACAGGGCTCTCCAAAAGAATGGTCCTACAAGGTGCCGAGCTCCTTCCAAGATGAGCTGAGCACCCTCAAGTCCCATTAGGAGCTACCCTAATTGTAATGCCCCTAGCAGTATCATACCAGGCTGCACTGTGGTGGGTGGGTTACCAGTTCCTGTTCTCCCCTCTCTCCTCCCCTCCCAGGGTTTGTCTCTGCTAACTGCTTTGGATTTCTGAAGCCACACATGTGTAACATTTTCAAAATTTCAGATGTTTTTCCTCATCAGTCCGGACAAGAAAAAGGGCTTGACTGTCTGTTGGACATTCAGAGGGGAGACTCTGTGAATGGATGTGTCCTTTGCTCACAGAAGTGATGGGAAGGCTTCATCCCACTCTCAGCACTTTCTAGCCCTCTCTGGGGAATCCTCTGTGTGGTTGGGAATTTACCGCTGAAGAAAGGATTATGAGCCTGCAGGAGGACAGACAGATTGGCTGATGGGAGATGTCTCATCCTTTCAAAACCCCAGAGGGGAATCTGTATGAAAGTCAGTGTAGACTGTGTCTGTATTCACTTCTTGGTGCTTCCCCTCTTCATTTTTTCAAAATTATTTGCTTTATGGTAGCACCAGAGGCTCATCTGAGACCAGGGCATGGCCCCATTGTGACAGATGCAGTAAACAGCTTCTGTCTCCAGTCTTGTCTAAGGTAGACAGAGAAGACCTTTGGGAGGAGGGAAGGGCCATAATATGCAAGCAGAATGAAAAACTTGATTGTCTACAAACATTGTGTAAAGTCCACCATTTTTGGTTGCTGGTTTTAATGTTTTGGATAGGGTTGTGCTGGGAAGGGTTGGTCAGCTAAGCAGAAAGGCAAAAGAAAAAGAGCCCGGAGAGGAGGGGATATGAGACTGAAATGAGCAGAGGGGGCAAGTTGACTGCAGGAGGGTTTTCCTCTACAAGGTGCCCTTGTCATGGGCTCTCCCCTGGAAGATTGTCAACAGCATCAGCGTCCTTTACTTTTTCATTCTAAATATTTTTTAGCTGAGCGAGCAGCTCCTTAACACTAAGGCTACGTCTACACTGCACAGTTATTTCGGAATAAGGTATTCTGGAAGAAATACTCCAAAATGGCTTATTTTGAAATAGCATAACTATACTACAGGGAAGCCTGTAAATTAGTCCAAGGCAGGCTCCCTAATGTGGATGCACTACCTCACTTTAGAGCCCCAGGAGACACTGGGGAGTAATTACTTTAAATGGCCCTGAGGAGGAGTTATTTCAAAATAGCAACAGTGGAGCAGCCACACTACGGCTATTCCAAAATAGCTATTTTGGAAGAGACTTTTTCCTCATGGAATGAGGTTTACAAATAAGGAAATAAGCCGCCCATTATTTTGAAATAATGGGCTAGCTGTGTAGACACTCGCATAGTTATTTCGAAATAACTGACATTATTCCAAAATAATGCTGCTATGTAGACATAACCCAAGGGAATGAAATATCCCTCCTAAAAAAGGTTTCCAAATAGCACTAGAACATTCTATGTTTGTTTTTCCTTTTGTCCCCCAAAGTTATCACACCCCAGTAGGACCCCACCATTACATTTTTGCTCCTTTTCTTGCGGCCCCAGAAATTTTAGCAACAAATTTGAGATCAGGATCTGATCTTTTGTAGACAAAAGGGATCTGATGTAAATGCCCCAGAAGCTGTCAACACACACCTCTTACTCAGCCTGAGCGGTCCCTGTTGAGTGATACAAGGCACTTCCCTCAAGAGATGAATAAGTTCCTACCATAACATTCCCAGTCCTGACTAGCCCAAAGCATAAGGGAATAGGAAAGGATATAAAACCAGTGACAGTATCTTTTTATGTACCAGTGCTGCATTGTTTTTACTGTGCTCTGGCCAACTGAAATTCACAGCTTTAAATGGGACGCTGCACAGGAAGAGACAATATGCAGTGACATTGTGTGATTCCGCGTAGAAAGAAATTGTGTTGCATGAATCATATAGTTGCTGGTGCAACAGAAATGACAAGTATATTATCCTGTGAGCGTTTGGGCAATAGACTGGATTTGTATCATGTACACAAAGCAAAGTCTGGACACGAGCGTAACAGGAACAATGCACAGGAAAAGGGCTGCATGGCGTTGGTAAGTCAGACACCAGCGCTCTGTATCAGATCACCACTCTAGGCTGCCCACTCAATTGTTTTCATAAAGACCGATTCCCCAGACCTCCTAGTCTCTCTGTGCCTCTCTAGCTTCCTGCCTCCCCTAGAGATCAGGCTGCCTTTAAACAAATGAATTGAAATAAGAAAAACTGTTGGAAAATACAATAGTTTTTTGTTCAGATTTCCAGGCATGGGCGGCAGGCATTGCCTTCTCCAAACTGCCTACACTGCCCAGGAGGGACTGGGACCGCACCATGCGGCAACCCTGGCCCCCAGCTGATGTTGGGTGGGGCTTAGCTGGGGGGGGAAGTTGTTGGAGGGGCATGGTTCGGAGGAAGGGCTGGGGCTTTGGGTCAAAAGGGCAGGACTTAGGTTTGCCTTCCCCAGCTGGGCCTTCACCCGCCACCCATGCTTCCCGGTACAAAACAAGTGAATTCAGAGTCAAGGTTCCTACTTCGTTTTCTGAGTCCGGTATTTTCATTACATTGTACCTGTGTTTCTTCTGTTGTCCAGTGCTTACGCACTTTGGCAAGGGTGGGGTGCTCTATACAAATACCCTTATTGCCACTTTGGATTTGGCTGTTAGAACCTGGTATTCACACTGTTAACAAATCTCTCTTATGGGTCCTTTAGGAACATAATCAGAATTGCATTCGAAAACTTGAACCCAAGAGGAGTTGAGTACTCACAAATGGTCCTGGATTGGGATTTCAAGGCACCTTGTTTTGAATAAACAACAGAATAGTAAATGTGATTCTAAAATGTCCTAGTTCAATCGTTCAAACATTAACATTCCAACTGTATGCATAACTCTTACTCATCTGGACTAACCCTCTTTGGTTACAATAAAATAGTATCTGCCTCCAGACATGCAAGGTTAGTGGAAAGGTTTTGTTTTTTGTTGGCCATAAAGATAAAAATAAAATAATCAAATTCCCTAGAGAATATACAAACTCAGACTGACAGCAATTAATATGTTAGACTTAGCCCTGCACACCTACACAGCCCCTCTACCTAGACAATCACCTGGATATGTGAGCAAGCTTGGTATAACTGATATTCTGAAGGAAACCTCCAAAAACTATCTCTGAAGATTGCTATTTACGGATTCACAGAACAGGTTAACATGCCTGTCTTCCTCCCATACACCTTCCATCCAAAAACTGGATTTAAACAGAAATCTGGAAAAGAAAACATTTCCATAAATTGTTCAAAGGGCTAAGCTTTTATAAGTGCTGGGTAGTTTTCAGTTTGAATAGCAAGATAAGCACACCTGCTGAAACATTATTCTACTTTTAATGTTTACCTGGAGCTTGGGATTGGTTTTATTTTTTGTGCTATGACACTATAGAAAAATGAACTTACAAAGGCTATTTCATTAGTATGTTTTGAATTATCTTCAGTTGTCTGTTGATCTGTTCTTGATTTTTATCTATTGTTCTGCTGTGCATACAAAAGATCTCTATTATTAGAGAGGTACTATTGATATAACCTGTGAAAAGTTCAGTAAACTAGTCATTAAATGAAAGCATCTCTGAAAACATTGCAACTTTTGTGTTAGTGGGTGTAACCTCAATTATAAACCTGGTGAATATTCTCTTATGTATTATGACTTCACCACATTAATATCATAAGTAAATACTAGACAGAACCTTTATCACACATGAAAAGCTCTTTAATGTTCAAGGTATTATAAAGCTGAAATAGTTTTTCTGTTCAATAAAGCGATGACAATGCCAAAACAAAGGAACGCATGAGTAAGGCAGCTCAAAATGATCAATTGAAGTATTCTATGAAAGCTGTGAATTGTTTGGGCTTACTCTAAAGAACCTATTTCAGTTTGATTTGAATTTCCTTTTGCTGTGAACGATTGTTAGGAACATCAGGAAATGAAGAAATAGTAAATAGAATTCATTTTCTAAACAACAACTGCACAGAAACCTCATTCCTGCTCCCTCCTCCCACCTGATGCATCAGGAAGAACTATATTTTTAAGGCCAGGTAAATCCAACCCAAAGACAGTCCTGAAAACACTTGAGTCATGTGGTAATTGATTTCACATGCAGTTTGTCAATCTGCTCACTTTAATTAATCTGGTTGACAAAGTTCCATTCTGATTAACCTAAATAACATTTCAGCTATGAGAAAGTTGGGTTCTAATGTCACATCCAAACATGTACTCTGGGAATTTATTTGGAACATCAACAAATAAGTTATCTAGCTAGAGAATTAGTACAGCTGCAACTCTCTAACTTAGGGGTAGGACTACACTATGTAGGAAGATTGGCTCAAGGTACACAATCCCAGCTACGTAAATAATGTTGCTGGAGTCAACATACCTTAAGCCGAGCTAGGTCACCATCAACTTCCCTTACTCTTGACAGGGTGTCCTCAGTGTTCAACTTATTATGTCCCCACTAGACCTGCTAAATCAAACGCTGGAAAATTGACCACCTCAGTGTGGTTCTTTCCAGTAATGTAGATACGTCCTTACTTAAAAGGGTGCTCAAAGCTCCGAAGACTTGAGGAGTTAGTGATTCCACACTTAAAAGGGGCACAATATAAGGCCCAGTAGGATTAATTTGGTTACTCTCACACGTTCTGCCCATTTGAAAATTTTAGCTGATGTATACATTGCTAGTCAAGCTCAGCAGTAACGAATACCTCAATGTTATATGGGAATTATCCATAGAGTCCTTTTTATTCTGAGATTACTGGGCAAAATTCTCAGATATATACTCCAGATTAGCTTCAACTGGCGTTTACCTGAGAGAGAAGTGAATAAAAGCTGAGTAAGGATTTCATGGTTTGGCCTATATGCTGTAGATAAGTTATTATGCAAACTTCCCACCCCTACTTTTTTGTCATCTCTCCAGAGATAATTATGGTTTGGAGTGAGAAACAAAGGCAAAAGTGGGAGAGAGAGAGTAATGGGAATTTATCAGCTGGAAGACAAAAATGCAACAAACAGTTGTCAGTTGCAAATGGCCACTTTAGGATAGCAGCTACTAGGTTCTGCCACATGTAAAGGGCCAGACCCAGATAAATGCGTTGTGAAAAATTTCCCGCAAGAGGACAATTCTGGACTGGGAATAGCTGGTTGGGACTAGGAAGCTGTTTCTGGGAAAGGGGTTGCTTTGATGTTGTGGTAGGTTAGCTTCTAAAGGCAATTCATGCAAAATCTGAGAACAGAGAGACTTTGACAAAACCAGACCCTGTATGTTGCAAATAAATCCTCAGAAAATGAAGACTAAACCTACCTACCACAAGGTTAAACAAAAAGTCCAGTAAACGAAACTCAAAATAACTCTGCCCCTACCTAGACTCTCTTTTTCACTGATTCTTCACACCCCTTCTCAGACTGCAGAGTATTTCTCCCATTCTTGTGCAGAGCAATGCCTCTCAGCACTTTCTTCCTTGACACATGGCTCCAAATTCAATTGGCCTTTTCCCTCTTGTGTTGGAGTACTCCTGCATCACCTTTCTTGGCGGCTGGGAGGAGAACGCAGGTCTTCTCTCTATGCTGGATTTGGGGCTCTGTGGGGAACAGTTAAGGTCTACCTCCTTAGACTCCTTCCTACCTCACTTCTCCTTCAGGCCCTTTCCCAGAGCTCCTTCCTGGGCATACTTTCCTCATGATTAGTAGGGGACTCAAAGCCCACTCTCTACACTGGGTTCCATTCCAGGGTTAGGAGAGTAAGCAGCCAAGGTCTGCTGTGACAGATCGTGTGACACTTCTTCCCACCAACCTCTTCCTGGATTCTCTACTGCACAACAGTTTTTCTATCTGGTTCCTATTCTTGTACCAAGGACACCTCAGAAGCTCACTACAATTCTGTGTCTTGCAGATATCTTCCCTCATTGGGCTTCACTGACACCCTGCAGGAACCGTCCTGTTTCCTGTAGGCCTCTCCATTCTCCAGTGCCACAGGAAGGGTTACAGAGTGCTTATTTCCCTCCCCTGTTGGGCTTCATCTTAATTATGCCTGACCCACCCTGCAGAAGCAGGTGAGTATTAAACCTAGACTGAACTTCAAGCTAGAAGCCATTGCTCTATAAGCACTTATCCCACAAGGTACATATTTTTAAGGTCAACTTTTCCAAAGGCTTCAAAAACACATTTCTTCAAACTATTCTCTGATTGACTAACCATTTTAAATCATCTCAAAAGGCACAGAGTATTTCACAAAGCTCTCCCGGTACCTACCCTCTTCCCCCCCAAAAAAACCCTACATCAAAACCCTCAATCTACTATTGGAATGAAACAATTGAGCAATAGCAGAGAGTGAGGCTCTGGAATGATTTAGAGCAGGAAAAAAAGAATTTCAGTTGATAAAACAGGTGTTGCAAGCTGTCTAGGACAGTAAAAATAACAACCCATTGCTTACAAAAAGCGCCGTTAGATCTTTAATAACAAGTGTCCGGTATGATAACTGTGCTGTAGGTCAGCATTCTAGGTGACTGGATCATAAGCAGGGGAAAGATTAATATCACCTACTGAGTCATCAAAACCAGTTCCTGCAATACATAGTCTTTAGAGTTCTCCCAATCAAGTTTTGATTTAGTCTGACCCTGCTTCTCTTGTACAAGAAGGGATCAAAGCAAAATGGTAAATCTGCTGTTCGAAACGCCATAGCAGATCTCACCAAACTTCATTTCTTACTTCATCAGCTAAACAAAATGCCCCGTATTTTGGGTCAGCTTCTTATGAGCCAGTTTTGTTTTAATGCAGTCTCCAAAGCTGAACCTATAAAATGTGAATACAGATCCCTTTTGTATGCACAATGCCCACATTTGTTCACAAAACCAGGCATTTTTGGTCAGTTTATCCATTTTGTGCTTATAAGCATGGATTTTTTTCTGGCATGGGCAAACGGACAAGATCAGTAGAATTGGGCAGGGAATGTTTTTACCATCCTGCAAAAATTTTCAAGATTTCAAATTGTTTTCCTATTGACTTTTTTAAAAATTATTTTTTGAGAGAGACCGACAGACCAGCTGGCCCACACAACCTCAGCACAGGCTGTAGCCCATTGTTCTAAGTTACGCATCTAGGATGGAGCCGGCACACCTTCAGCTCCCTGCTCTGCCCAATTCATTTTGCACTAAAGGGAGAGTCCCAATATCTCTGATCTCCCACAGAAGTGCCCTAACCATTGGGTTGATGGTCAATCTCTCCCAAAATATTTAATTAATTATACAAAGTGGAACAGCTCCAACAGCAGAGACAGAAAGATAATACAGATTAGCCAATAGCCAGCTGGTTAGGGCACTCAGCTTGGATACTGAGGACTCAGGTACAAGTCCCTCTAAATCAAGGAAAAGAGGATCCTGAACATCTTGACAAGCCGCTCTTGCAATAAGTCTCCCCCATCCCAGGTCGCTACTAGGCTCAGGACTATTTTGGAGTAGGGTTCTCACTCCTTTTGGAGGAAATTCCATTATGGGTTCCAGAAACTTTTCCATTAAAACCAGTATGTTCTCCGGAAAAAAAAATGGTTTAAACCAAATTAGCATTTTCTGACTAAAAAAGTTTCACCAAAAAAATTCTGGCTCACTCTAGTTCAGTTCTGTGTAGCCTGAAAGCTTGTCTCAGTCTCCATCAGAAGTTGGTCCAATAAAAGATATTACCTCACTCACTTCATCTCTCTAATATCCCGGTACAACAGTGTTGCAAATACCCATGTGAAGAGTAAAGTCACATCAATGTTCTGTAGAAAAATACCAACAGAGGTAACAACCCTTTTCTCCATACGAGGGAAAGTCAGATGGCAAACATCTGGAATTCAGACAGGCATTTACTCAACACAGCACTATACAAGTAGCCATTATTTGTTTGCATTTCCCAAAGCAATGATAGCACATACATGCACACGTGCACCTGAACCTAAAATTACCATTATGCAATTTGTTCCTATTTAATGCTTGCAATTTTTTAAAAGGCAGCAGATAATTTAAGAGGTTAGTTTAAAACCTGGCAACACTTCGTTCCATTGTGCTATTTATAAATACTCTTATTATAGGATTTTACAGGCTTTATAAAAATGGTGACTGATTTATACCTGTGCCTAGATTCAACAATAATTAAGACCTAATCCTGTAAATACCTAATATTTGCTTCTTATGACATCCTTTTAATTTAAAATTAAGCACATGCCTATATGTCGAAGGATTGGGGCCTAAAATCTTCGCAACATCTTATTATAACATTATCTGTTAAGCTTTTTAAAGTGTATTTCATGCCATCTCTTACAATATGTCTGGTTACTGAAGGGGTAACATCATCTGTTTATCTCCAGAACAGGTACAGCAAGACACTGCATTTCACATACTCAACTGTGGTGCTTGTTTTTTTATGTCAATGCTAGCAAATTAACAGAGACTCATTTCAAAGTGACCACTGAACAGCCACCCGATGGGAATCATTTTCAGTCAACCAACCTGAGGGAGATGGCCCTGGGGTATTTTTAGTTCAAGTCAGTGGAAATAATGAAACATGACCTCATAAGCATTAGAACTAGTACCATAGAATGATGATAATCTCTGACACCCCCCTCCAAAATGTATGCAACCATGCAGCTGATTACAAATACCCATAAAGCTATGCAAACCAGTTATTTGTAGGAATAAATTACAGCGCCAAATTGGCCACATGCACATATATTTACAAATTAGTTGCATCATAAACACATTTAATTGTACACACCCAGCTTTGAAAGTCTGGCCCTATGTGATTAACACTGATTTGTCAATCATATGGGGATAGATGTTTAAAGGTATTTGAGCATGTCAGTGAGAGGTAGGCACTAGCAGCCTGTTTGCATCTTTAGGCACCTGCTTACCTTTATAAAGCTGGCCCTTAGTTAAGACTGACCCTGTTTTTAGGAAAAAACAACAAATGGTCTGGTAGCACTTTATAGACTAACAAAACATGTAGATGGTATCATGAGCTTTCATGGGCACAGCCCACTTCTTTAGATGATCGGAGTTTTTAGGGTCTTTATGGAGTTTTCTGAAACAAGGCCACATGGAGCGCTTTTGTGTCACTTTCCAAACTGATGGCCTGATTGTCCTGTCATTTCCATTGATGTAAACCAAGAGTAACTCACCCAAAAGTCTATGCAGCTGTACTAGTGCAGAACACATAAAAAAGAACAATCAGACCCTGCATGTTTTATGCGCTGCAATTCCTATGGGACTGTAAATAAGGAACTTGAAATCTTATTTGCAAGATCAATTACAGGAACATATGGTAGATTTTATGCATAACAGCTTTCAACAGACTATCAAAATTTTGTAATATTCTTGCAGTATTTAATGTTGTTTAATAGTCTAGAGCTAGATAAAAGTAAGACTAATGTTATGCTGCCCTCTACAGTTAAATATGGAAAGCTTCTTAAATGAAAATTCACTGCACATTCTTCATTCAGAAGAGGGTTGAAAGGAAGACTCTCTGGTGATGCTTTGCAAATACCTCATTGCCTCCATGATACTGAAGTGAAAAATAATGAGAAACCATTGAAATAAGTCTTGCCACTTGAAGAATCCAGTATAGAATGAAAAAGGAGAAAAAAACTGAGCTCCTTCAGGAACTATAGTGTCAAATATTTTTATATAGAAAATGATATGAGTGAGCTGCTCAATATTTGCAAAAAGAATTTTTCAAATTGGTCCTCATGTAAAATTTGAAAAGTGACCTGCAATATTTTACAAGTTCCAAAGACAACTATAACCACTGTAATCATCAGAGTGGCTCCTTCATTAGCTTTACAGCCAGCTCTGCTAAAGGTAGACAATAATTTTAATGAGCTTCTATTTCATAGAATCATAGAATACTAGGACTGGAAGGGACCTCGAGAGGTCATCAAGTCCAGTCCCCTGCCCCCATGGCAGGACCAAATATTGTCTAGACCATCCCTGATAGACATTTATCTAACCTAATCTTAAATATCTCCAGAGATGGGGATTCCACAACCTCCCTGGGCAATTTATTCCAGTATTTAACTATTCTGACAATTAGGAACTTTTCCTAATGTCCAACCTAAACCTCCCTTGCTGCAGTTTAAGCCCCTTGCTTCTTGTTCTGTCCTCAGAGGCCAAGATGAACAAGTTTTCTCCCTGCTCCTTATGACACCCTTTTAGATACCTGAAAACTGCTATCATGTCCCCCCTCAATCTTCTCTTTTCTAAACTAAACAAACCCAACTCTTTCAGCCTTCCTTCATAGCTCATGTTCTCTAGATAATTCTTGCTGCTCTTCTCTGGACACTCTCCAATTTCTCCACATCTTTCTTGAAATGTGGTGCCCAGAACTGGACACAATATTCCAACTGAGGCCTAACCAGAGCAGAGTAGAGCGGAAGAATGACTTCTCGTGTCTTGCTCACAACACACCTGTTAATGCATCCCAGAATCATGTTTGCTTATTTTGCAACAGCATCACACTGCTGACTCATATTCAGTTTGTGGTCCCTATAACCCCTAGATCCCTTTCTGCCGTACTCGTTTCTAGACAGTCGCTTCCCATTCTGTATGTGTGAAACTGATTGTTCCTTCCTA
>JANRFK010000867.1:18881100-18894476 GCA_030068395.1 Apalone spinifera
GGTTTGACATGATTTATTTTTTACAAATCCATGCTGGCTGTTCCCTATCACCCTGCCACCTTCCAAGTGTTTATAGATGATTTCCTTAATTATTTGTTAGGTCACGGATCAAACCTAATTCATGATCTAGTAGCTACAAAAGTGAGCAGGGATTCAGGAGAGCTGGGTTGCTCACCTGCCTTTGCCAGCAGTGCTTTGTGTAGCCTTGGGAAAGTCATGTAATCATTCCATGCCTCAGTTCACCAACAGCAAAGTGAATCTAACAATGCTTAGACACAGAGATACTGGGTGAAGTGTGATATCAGTACTCACAAGTCAAATTCTTCAGGCTTGTATCTAAACTCCCATTAAAATCCAAGGGAATTTTCAGTAAAGACTCCAGTGGAACTAGCCCATTATTATTATTGTCCTATATTTAATTTTTATTTCCATTCATCTTTCTTTTTGGAAAATGATGTCATAGTAACATCAGTATTGCACAGAAAGCATATTTAGTAATTCATTTCAGAGTTACATCAGGGATAAATTCGGTTTGGTATGGTTTCTGTGAAAACAATGCATTGCATTATTCAATGCATCTGATTTGATCTACGAAGTTGTGTTTTTTTTGAGAGGGTAGAGATGAAGAGAGGATTATATGAGTTTTTTTGTAGTGAATATATAAGTTACTTAGTTTTACTGTTTCTTCATATTAAGCTATTACAAATTGAGTAAATATAGAAAAAGAACATGAATAAATACACTGTGCTTAATAATTACTAATGTTAAAAAGAAATGTGTTAGCAACTTGTTACTTGGAACAATTTTTATAATAGTTGCAGTCTCTTTATCTTTCGAGTTATAAATCATGTGAAATATTTCTACTAACATCAAGAATGTATATGTAACAATTGCAAATGGTTAACTTGTCACCACAAATTTTTTAAATGGCTTCGTGAGACTACGGATCATTTTTCCTAGGCTTTGTAAAGATACATTGCCGCATCATACTACTGTGTGTTACTTTTCTGTAGGCATGCTGTTTTTAAACCATCTATTAGTATCCTAAAGTCAGATGTATGTATTTTGAAATAATCTTCAAGATTGAAAACAAATATTAAAAACTCTTTGTAACCCTCATTCATCTTTCATCAATGCATAAAATGCTCTTTAAAATTAACAAAAAAACTGCTAAAGAAGGCTGTAGAGGCTGTAAATTGCAAATTAAACTGGAATCCTCCCCATAAATATTAACAACTTTGAATAGCTTAAACTCTGATAACCAAACAGGATCATATATATAGAATGATGATGAGTGACCACAGCATACGTAAGCTTTTCATAATTTATTTAACCCTTATTATTGAAATATTTTTCTATTGGTGTAGTTATGTGCATTGTCGAGCAGAGTGGAGTAAACACTGCATAATAAACATTTCCAAAAATAGCTTGAATGAATACTGAATTCACTTCATTAATCTTTTGCAACCTTCTATTTTTTTCAGCAAATGTTCATATAAGTCTGTTTTCGCAAGTGTGTATGCTTGGAGAAAGCAATGGCTCATAAATACTCAAGTGAATGTATCTGCATGGTCATTTTGAAATCTCTGATTTCCTACTTCTTACTTATAAAAGTTCAGTCATCCAATCAGGGAGCAAAATTAATACCACCTGACTTAGCAGACGCATTCATATTACAAACAAACAAAGTATCAAAGATATAAGTGAGTCAATACAATTAGTTCACAAATCACCAATATATTTTTCTGAAAAACTCCTTAAATAATTTTGTACAAGCATTTGTCGATAACTATCTGGAATTAATTTCTCAAATAGAAAAAAAGGCCAAACCTTATGAACTTGGAACTCATAGGCTGGCTAGCTTTTCTTTAGATTTTTACTTCAATTTACTTCAAAAAGATTTGGATTTTAGTGTAGACTAGATATGGATATAGAGGTCACTAAAATTTTGTACAATATTTTTTAACATATTATATAGCTGATGGATTAATTCATATAACTAAAACTGTGAAATGGGAATATCAAGAGAATAGAACTTCTAAAAGGAAAACTTCCACATTTTTCTCCCCCCTCCTCCCCCCCCCAGTTTCTTCCTATCCCAGATTTGGAAACACATTACACCTTCCCCCACATTGCCCAAAAGGCACAACAGACCACGGACTGCATTTGCAATATCCACATTCTTTCTTCCAACTTAACTGTCAAGCGTCTTGTACTATAGCATCATGTTCAACGGATAATTTCAACATATAATTTTTCAGTCTATCATGAGGTATTATTCTCTTGCCCAACAGCTTATTAATACCTCATTTAGACACCTGCTACATGAAGCAGCATGGTTTACTTAAAATATAGTAAGTGCATT
This sequence comes from Apalone spinifera, assembly GCA_030068395.1. Lineage (NCBI taxonomy): Eukaryota > Metazoa > Chordata > Testudines > Trionychidae > Apalone > Apalone spinifera. Next base: position 18,883,466 of record JANRFK010000867.1, read on the forward strand.
CCATGGTTTGCACATATGGAATATCCTCCTCTTTGGCTGTTCAATCCATTTTTTTTCTTCTCTTTGGAACAGGGAATAACCAAACTGGGAACAACCAAACTGGAATTAACAGACCAAATGTTGCTTTGAGAAAGATATAAAAAAAGGCAAGGAAGATAAATATTGATGGCTGCATTAGCACTCTGGCCTGCCTATGGGACTAGAAAGCACAAGTCCTATTGAAAAATGTTGTGATAGCAGCACATATGTTTGAAAATTAGAATACAGAATGTGTTCTGATATCAAATAATGTGACAGGTGGCATTAATGCACGAAGATAAATACCCATTTGATCCTCAGAAAATGACGCAGGGCTGCTTAATACTTACTTGTCTGAATGTCCTGTCTCACATTCTCAAATAGTGACCCTAACCACCAGCTGGGAATATCAACTCCTTTCTTCCCTAATATTCTTTTCCAGCATTGGAGCCAGAAGCCATACTGAGGTTTCCTAACTCTTCTGTCAATGTTACTCATCTGCCATCTTGTGAAATGAAGTGAATCCCCTCATGATCCCTGTCGTTTAATCATATCAAAAAGCAAAGCGTACAGTCATACTGACAGCCAGTGATTGACATGGCCTGGATTTCTGCTGTCAAAGATTTGCATGTCAATCAATCAGAATCCATATGGCATCTGTTTACAATGATCTTAAGTCACTTGCCCTCAGTGTCATTATAAATCTTTGACAGAAACAAACTGGGACCCAGGTCCTCTATTCCTGAATGTATGAATTACAAAGCTTTCATGTAGAATATATGAGTCAAGAGAGCTGGAGTGTAACAGTGTACTATGCTAATGACAAAAAGCAACAACAACAACAAAAAGTGGAACGAAAGCCAATAAAGACAACGAAGAAACATCTTCTGCTGGCACTTGGCTTGACAGCCATTGTATTGATTTTGTAGCTTTTCATTTTCTGAAATAATGCATCTCTTCTGAATGTGTGTGAAAATCATCACCCTGGTAATGTCATCAAGCATCGCTCAGCTAATATCGAGCCACATCTAGACTTCTTTCCTGGTTTCTTTTGGCACTGCATGTGTTCACTTCCACTTTCCTCCTTTAGTATTGCAAGCCCATTAACTTACATTTGGAATACTTTTGGAGAATAATCAGATTGATAGAAGGATCTGAATATTAGATTCCAGAGAGAAAAGTAACTCATCAGGCAGATATCCTTATTGCTTCAAAGATTTGGCACAGCATTCAGTGGGAAATCATTTTGGGTCAAGGCCACTAAAACACACAAAGTCATGCTGTTTTTTATTTCAGATCTTTGATAGTCTAAAAATGTATGTCTGGTATCAATCACAGTTGGGCATGATACTTTCCTGTAACAAAATTCTAGTCACCCAAAGATTATAAAAGAGCCTTCACTCTTGATATTCATGAATAAGAAGACTGCAAAGTTATCCATGTGTATTGCAAGAGCAATAAAGCTTTTCTCCACATAAGCAAATTTAATGTACTTAATCCTGCCTCCATACTCACAGGTCAGATCAGAACATTCTTTCCCACCAATTCTCCAATAACAAGTGTACTAAAAAGATTGATGATCTGTTAAAATTCTATTTTTTTTATTTCACTTTGGGTAGCTCTCTCATTTCTTCATATATTACCTCTTCTGAGGAGCGGTCACCTCTGCCTACTAAGGGCATTTCTTGCAGCCAAGATGAGTATCAGCTGTACATGACATTTAATTTCAGTGTTGTATTGGGAACAGCACTGGAAGGGACCTGTTGGATCATCAAGTTCAGTTCCCTCCTATCAGGAGCAACTCGTTCATATAATCCAGGGCTGGGCAAGAAATGGCCTGAAGGCCCCATCTGGCCCATTTAACAATTTGATCCTGCCACGGACTGCATCTGGCTGATTATTTATGTCCTGCTGCCAGAGCCACAGAATTTCCAGGAGGCGGCTCAGATAGCAGGACCCTATTTAAAGGGACTGCGTGCGGCTCCCAGTTGCAGTGCTATCCCGGCCGCGGCCAGATATGCGAGTTTTTTAAATAGTCACAACTACTCCAGGCAGTGGGCAGGCAACGCGGTAGCAGTGGGGCCAGGAGCCATGAATCCTTTGAATAGCAGCAATTTAAAAGGCTCATGGCTCTGCCACTATTGCATTGCCTAGCCACTGCTACAGCTATTTAAAAGGCTTATAGCTCTGGCCCCTGCCAGGGTAGCACTGTGACCGGGAGCCGCAAGCCATTTAAATAGGATCCTGCTGTCTGAGCCACCTCCTTGAAATTCTGTGGCTCCAGTAGCAGGACATACATAATAAGCAGCCAGATGCAGTCTGTGGCTGGATCAAATTGTTAGGTGGGACGGATTTGGCCCGTGGGCCAGATCTTGCCCAGCCATGCATTAATAAGAAATGTGCAGTCCCTGACAACTTACCAAAATTTGTGGAGTGACCCCTACTCCACAAATTATTGGCCACTCCTGATATAATCCCATTCCTAAATGTGCCAAGGGATATTTTAAAACCAGTAAGATTATTTTTCCCTTCTCTTTCTGGAAAGCTCTTCCAAAAACTTCTCCCTCCAATGGCTAGAAACCTTCTTTTAATTTCCCACCTAAATTTATTCATGGCCAGTTTATAGCCAAAAGTGTAAAGTGTACTAATGTCATATGCAGCCCTACAAGATTAATTCATTAAAAGATGAATAGCTGTCAGCTAATCAGTTTCTTCCCACGGAATGTTTAACTATAAGATCACAAGGAGTAATCCAATGTAATTTGCAACAGTATAATAAATAAACATTTTGAACTTTTCTCAAGAATATTTAAAAAGTCAGCAAGGGTTATAGCTCCCATTTTACAGATCCAGAGAAGGAAGCAAAAAAATAAAAATAAAAATAATAATAATAATAATAAAAAAAATCAAGCAATTTGCTCAAGGCTTCATTACACATCATTGTCAGAGTATGGAAGAGAACCCATGTTTTATGAGTGCCAGTTCTCTGCTCTAGCCTCAGTCCATGTTGACTCCCTAGACAAGTCATATAATGAAACAGTCTCATCTCTTCTAAGTTCAAACACCATGTGCCTGGGCATGTTTTGCTTTTAAACATTTAATGTCCCCCCCACCCACCTTTTACTGGTGTAAGAACAACTTAGTGGTGACTCCATTTATGTGAAAGAGACAGATGTATTTTTAGTTTGGTTAAGAATTAATGACTATTGAGTAGCAGCAAGTTTTTCTATATATACAAAATGCTTTTTCACTTTAATACACCATTCATTCTGACCCTGCTCAAAGAGACTGATGAAAGTAAACACCTGTGCTAATCTGTAGGTTGAGAGGCATTTGATCAGAAGCTTTGTTCTGGATTTGAACTAGGACAGTCTTTTACAAGATAACTGGCCACTCCCAGGGTGGTATGTGGATATCCAATTCCTGTTGTCAGCACAGACACACTTAAACCTCCTATTGTGTACCCTATAAAAATTATATATATATTTTTATTATGTACAATCTCCTGGTCTATGTATTACCTACTCTAATCCTCTGGAAATGAATGACACCAGTTCTAATACCTGTGGATCTTATTACCAATTTCTTCCTATTTTTACTGCACTTAAGGATACAAGCACACAAAGAAGATGTTAAGAAGATCTTTAAAAAAATTAGAAATCAATAACATTTCAGAGTCACTCATACTATATGCTGCTGGATTAAATGCATTTAGTCATGATCCCTTTCCAACAAGACAAAGTACTAAAGCTATGAAATGCAATCCAAAGTATATTTTCACCCAGCGTGAAATGTTCAGCAAAGGTACATAAATGAGGACATTTCTTTAAAGAAGGTATTGAGCTAGACACTGGGAGGAAATACTTTGTTCTTAATCTTATACAACAATTAGGGCCCTACCAAATTTATAGACATAAAATGTGTCACAGACCATGAAAGCTGGTCTTTTGCATGTTTTTACCCTGTACTATACAGTGTATGCAGGAAAGATCAGCATCTCTCAAATTGGGGGTCCTGACCTAAGAGAGAGTTACTGGAGGGGATCCCAAGGTTATTTTAGGGGGGTTATGGTATTGCCCCCCCCCCTTACTTCTACATTGCCCTCAGAGCTGGGCAGCTGGAGAGTGGCAGCTATTGAATGGGCACCCAGCTCCAAAAGTAGCAGCAACACTAGCAATGCAGAAGTAAAGGTGACAATACAATACCATGCCACTCATGCTACTGCATTACTACCTTCAGAGCTACAGGCTGTACATCAGAGGCTGCTGACTGAGGTCCCAGCTCTGCAGATAGCTGTAAGTAACAGCGGCAATACCAAAGCAATTCTTACTTCTTGAACTGCTGCTGGCCATGGCTCTGTCTTCAGAGTTGGGCTCCTGGTCAACAGCTGCCATGCTCCAACTGCTCAGCTCTGAAGGCAGTGCCACCAGAGGCAGCAGAGCAGATGGATGGGTACAGGAGACTCCCTTACAATAACCTTCAGATTCCTTCCCCCCCCCCCCCCGCACCCTACAACTCCTTTTTACGTCAGGACCTCTATAATTACAACACTGAAATTTCAGATGTAAATAGCTACAATCATGAAATGTGCATGAAATTCTATGACCATGAAATTGACCAAAATGTGCTGTGAATTTGGTGGGGCCCTAACAATACAGTCAATCTATTAACTTCTTTCTCTTCCCAAGCACAAGAGATAAATTAAAATCCTTTCCATTTTTTACTACAAATATAAAATGGGAATACTGTATTTGGTAGAATAAAAATAAAAACAAACACTGGTATGTTAATCAAATTTTACAATCCATAGTATATTTATTATTTACCGCACTGCTCTGATGGTTTAATAGTCATGCTTCATTATTGATCTTTTCAAGGGACCATATGAACTAACTGTCCAGAAAATCCTTTTTCAATATTGTAGTCATAAGGTCAAATTCTGAAAGCCAGATACAATTAAGCTAGAAAAATCAGTAGGTAGGGATGAAAGGAAATATACTTTTAGGAACACAGACATTTCCATAGAAGGTTTAAATCACTAGTCAGTCTTGTCCAGTAACTTATCCAAGAGAGGCCAATGCCAGATTATATGGAAGCAGGTGGCAGAATCCACGCAATGGACAGATATGGAATGTTTTCTCTTTCTTCATAGTGGAGTTTTCCCATACACCTAAATATTTTTAGTCTATCTTTGGACTCCTTCTGCCTCACATCCCATAATTACAAACATTTATTTATCTCTCATTTCATTGGTGCATTGATTCATTAGCAAGCCTGGTTTCTGTGAACTATATAGATATACAAATAATAATTGTTAAAAATTAAACCACTTTTATTCTCCAGTATTTATCTTCCCCATTCCCTCATCTTACAATATTTGCTTATTTGGCTATAAAATTTGCAACACCATAACAATGTGTATTTATTGTCAGAGGGAAATTCTGCATGGTATATTAAGTGTGACACAAATTGTAAACATGTGCCTAAGAAAGTTTTATGCACTTCCTATAGTAAGCTAATTTTTTTTTTTTAAGAATTCAAATCTTTATTTTTACTTCACAAATAGTCAGCCCTGAATTTTGATCCTTAGCTCCTAGGAGCTGAAATGATTCAGAAAACTAGAAAGGCATAGCTTTTTAAATATAGTTACTCAAACAGGATCTATGTCATCTATTCACTTGTTAAAATTTAAGTGTTTCAAATGACATTAGCCTAAACCTTGGCATATGGGTTGTTTGAGCAAATGCAATATATTTTTAAAAATTAACTTTACTATTTTTTGGTTATGTAGATAGCTGAAAAATATGCAATTAATACAAATTCTGCTTTAAAGCAAAAGAATCTTAGTTTGGAAAATATGTTCAGCTAGAAGTAACTGGTTTGTGGAGGGATTTTCAAAGGGACTTAGGAAGCTTTTTGAAAATGCTGTTCTTAATAAATTAAATGAAACAATGCCTATTTTCAGAGCCAGCAGATCATACAAGGGTCAACTCAGAACAAAACGGTAAAATGAATTATGAATGCCCCTATTGCCTTCACTGTCATATTTAGTACTGTTCTCATGTATTTTTCATACTTAATTATAATGAAGCACAAATAAATAGCACAATACATACAATCCCCCAGAGGGAGAATAAAATCCTTCAATCACTTTATGCTTATACAATGATATCACATCATAACCCTCAACCCACAAACAAAAGGATTCAAAGTTTTAACTAGGGATTTAGTCAAATTTCATCAGTATCGTATTTACATGGGTCAAGCAGAACAAGTGAAAGTTTTACTGTCAGCTCACTTTGCATGTTAGATTATTAACTCATATGAAGTTGGTGGAGGTAGCCCCTAAGGTACGATCCATTTTCCAATGTTGCAGAGTGTTTAAAATTGAGGTGAAGTGTATTTGTGAAGGTATGGATTTTGTCCCATGACAAGTATGATGAATATAGCAGAGAAAAACCCCACAACTGTACTAGATATCTGCTTTAAGCATGACAGTGTAGGACAATGGTTCTCAAACTGTGGATCTGGATCCCAAAATGGGTTGTGACTCTGTTTTAATGGGGTCACCAGGACTGGCATTAAATTTGCTGGGGCTGAAGCCAAAGCCCGATCCTCACCTTCTGGGCTGGGCTGTGGGGCTCAGGTTACAGGTCCCTTGGCTGAAACTCTTGGGCTTGAGCTTTGGGTCCCCTGCCTTCAGCAGCAGGTCTTGGGCCCTGGCCCCTGCACCAGAGTGGCAGGCTCAGGCTTCCATTTCCCCTCATAAGGTTGTGTTGTAATTTTTGTTGTCAGAAGGGAGTTGCAATGCAATGAAGAGCCCCTCATGTAGGATGTTATATATTGTGTGTGTATACAGATGTATATATGGCATACATATAGGCACATACATTAATATGTGTTTATGTTATTTTATATTGTATTATTATACATACATTGTATTATTATGTGTAATACAGCAATGCACAGAGGCCCCAGCTGAGACCAGAGCACTATTGCACTAGGCACTACACATACAGGCAGCAAGAAAGAGTCCCTACCTTTAAGAATTTACAATCTAAATAGACAATGAAGGCATGGAAAGGCTTATTATCCCCATTCGTGCATATTTATACATATAAACACACACGATACAGACACACAGCATTTATAGTTCTGTGTAGCACTGCAAGTATGTGTGTTTGCATACTGATATAAACCGACGCACACAGTGTATTTATACATTGTGACAATACTTGCTATTTTCTTCTAACAGAATATTACAAATAATCAGAGGGTGATAACATAGGAATTTCTAATGGAAAAAAAAAAGGTGAATATGAGCTAAACTTAAAATAAACCACATAAAACTGGACTTTTTAAAGCCATAAACTTCCCAATCTATTAGAAATAACGCAGGCTTGTATTTAAGAAACTTTTCCAAGTGCAAGTGTGATTTACATTGTTCAGACACTTATGGCTATTATTCATTTCCGTGAAGCAATACCCAAGAGCATGGTTTTGCATGATTCATATTAGATTTGTGCCGGTTCCGTACTTTCTGTTTACACCTGTGTAGATAGCAAAGATTTTTGAAAAAACATATTTTCCTTCTGGGCAACCTAAATAAACTCTATCTTTCACAAATATCTAGTTGCCATTTATGTTGAAAATGTGATCTATTCCAAGGGTTGGTTCTACAAAAATTCTATATAGCAGTCAAGAACCATCAAGGTCATTTCCTCTTCATGAGTTATGTTTTGACTGGATTTTTCAATTTTTACTATGGCAACATATGGCCAATCAGAATAAGAGAGTCCCATCTGTTTGCAATTGGTTTCAGCTAGTATGTTTTAGTTCACTGGTAATATTTTACATGCTAAGCTAAGTATGGTTGAAGTGAGATTTTATTTTTTAAGTGTATACACTTCTGTGAGAAGTAAAAGAGATCACTTAATTCTAAATTTGCCACTAGCAATTAGTGGAACAGTTTCACAATTTTAAATGTTTGTACTCTCCTCTCCATCGAGACTAGTGTTTCTCAAAGTGGTCCAGGAAACCACTCTGAGAAACATGTTAACTGACCATGCCGATTTGTTTACTTATCGGCGCTGCGACCACAGACCTTCGCAGCTCCCATTGGCTCCAATTTGCCATTTGCAGCCAAGGGGAGTTGTGGTCTGGCCCACGATGCTTTCTGTGGCCCCACTTGGCTTGAAATGGTGAATCAGAGCCAATAGGAGCCATGAAGCTCTGTGGCCGCAGCTCTGATAAATAAACAAACCGGTGCGGCCAGTTAGCATACTTTTACAGAACTTTACTAAAAGTAAAAAACATAAAAGTGAAGGAAGTTGCAATCCCACCCAGAACCTCACATGTCTTTACTGTTTATATTTAGGTCTTATACAGCATTCATTGTGTTGAGAGAGCACTAATAATTGTCTCAAGCTATGATTTCAAGCATTTACGGGCAATGGTTTATAACAAAACAAGGCTGCTTTTGGCATGGAAACTACATAGTGGGGGCTTGTCCAACTAGCTTTGGGTGAAATTCATCTCTCATCACTTCCCAAGATGACTTCCCACTAAACAAACACCTGAGTTGAGAGCATGACTGGATGAACCAGGAGTGCAAGCCTGGGCTACATTCATATTTACTGGATTAGTTTTAATCTATGTCATTTGTTTCTTTTTAAAAAGTATTCCTTTTAAATACTTTAAAAGCCTTTTAACACAATATATTGCCACATTTTAACACAGTTAAAATGCTTTAGATAATGCTACCATAAGATGATCAACCATTATAATGAATTAGAAAAAAATGGGGGGTGACATTTATATATTTGAACTTAGAATCACAGAGCCATATATTATATATGTTGCTGATAGAAGTTACTAGCAAAGAAGTATTCCAGATGCCCTGAGAATGTGACCTACCAGATGATTATATTTACTCAACATCAACTAAATAAACTATATATTTATAGGACAGGGAAGTTTTTAATATTTGTGTCTGATAAGGAAATAAATAAACCACACACCAAACGCAAATAGTAATAAGAGCATTTATGTTATTAAATCTACTGTGCAGCAAATCATCTCACCATTGTATATGATGAAACTCTCTAACATAAACACCTGATAAATCATCCATCCAGAGACACAGTTGAATACAAACATCTACGAGATACACAAAAAAATGACAATTTCAGGACAGATTTATTAGCTTGTGGATATTTCTAATTGTTTGAACACTGTAATCTTATTCCCAATAGCAAAATCAAACAGTAACAGACACTAAATCTCAGAAAAATGAGGTTGCTTACTGAAGAAATGAAGAATGAGAGAGCGCGAGAAAGAGAATTAAACTAACCTTGAAATGTAAAGCAAACATATGGTGGGTAATGGCAATTTTCCACTATAGGATCACTTGCTTCAGCCCTGTAATTGTGTCACTACCAACAAGGTTTGCTATAAGTACTAACACAAGAGATACAATGCAGAAGGTATAAAACAGGGAAAGCAAGGGGAAAAGATTTACTACATTCAATTATTTTTGTTAAAAAGCTTCCTCTAAGGCACAAGCACATAATATATTGTACTTTCCATTACCTGGTACAAATGTAAAACACATCTGAAAAATACATTTCTTCCCTTAAAAATATTAAAACAAGTAAGATGTCATGGCATTAGTTTGATAGATTAACTGTTATTTAGTAATGTTGTACTACATTAGCTAACAACAAATTAATATCATCAAACACATTTTATCCACTTTTCGTTTAAAATGTTAGCGAGGAATCAGAAATCCACATGAATTTCTGATTTTGAAATCTAGGACAGCTGTTTGAGACTAATCTAAGATAAGATAGGTAACAAACAACAGTTTGAAAATGTAACACATTTTGAATTAAAAAAACATGTTGCTATCTCAGCCACCTCTTGGGATGAAAACAATTTTTATTATAAGCTCTAATGTAAAAACCCAAGATTTTTTCACTGTAATATAGATTTGATACACACACACACACACACGTTATGAAATAGCTCAAACATTTCATCATATTTATACCAAGTTTAACTGTCCCAACTATATTTTAAAGGGAGGCTCTTTCACCAACATCCAGTTAAATAAATTTCACTAGCACAATAGATTCCATGGTTATTTATGGTAAGGAACAGAAGATTAGTAAGTTTTGATATAATTTTACTTATATATGCTCCGATCACCCGCAATGGACACTCATCACATTTCCTGTTTTTTGTTTTTTTTTTAAGTTTGTACTGCCATATTTTTCTTCAAAGCCTACAAAGAAATATTAAGCAATTTGATATAAAATTCAGGGAAAGATGATTAATGTCTGAAATACTACTATGTCATATATGTGGTTAACTCTGTTCTTGCAAGTTTAGTGTTTCATATATGCCTTTGAGTGCATTTTCAACAATAAAGTCTATCACATTGATACATTACTAAGTGCCACTCCTGGCTCCAACCTAAAAATAAAACCCCAGATATATTAAATAGGTTAAAGACCTCTGCCTGCACCTTTAACTTAAATATCAACTCAAAGTCAGTTTAACTTCTGTGCCTTGAAAGATAATGGAGCAAATAATTAAGGAATTCATCTGCAAACACCTGGAAGATAAGGTGATAGGTAACAGTCAGCATGGATTTGTAAAGAACAAATCATGTCAAACCAATTTGATTGCTTTCTTTGATAGAATAATGAGCCTTGTGGATAAGGGAGAAGCGGTGGACGTGGTATACCTAGACTTTAGTAAAGCATTTGATACGGTCTCACATGATCGTCTTATCAATAAACTAGGCAAATATAGTTTAGATGGGGCTACTGTAAGGTGGGCGCATAACTGGCTGGATAACAGTTCTCAGAGAGTAGCTATTAACAGTTCACAATCCTGCTGGAAGGGCATAACAAGTGGGGTTCCACAAAGAGTCGTAATTCAGAATGATCTGGACAAACTGGAGAAATGGTCTGAGGTAAATAGGATG
>JANRFK010000867.1:18915108-18925879 GCA_030068395.1 Apalone spinifera
TCATTTTTGCATAGTTCCCCTTTTTTAAATTAAATGTCACAGTGTTGGGCTGCTAAGGTGTTCTTCCCATTACAGGAATGTTAAATGTTATTATATTATGGTCACTATTTCCAAGCGGTCCTGTTATAGTTACCTCTTGGACCAGGTCTTGCGCGCCACTCAGGACTAAATCGAGAACTGCCTCTCCCCTTGTGGGTTCCTGTACTAGCTGCTTCAAGAAGCAGTTGTTTAAGGTATCAAGAAATTTTGTCAATGCATCTCATCCTTAGGTGATGTGTATTCAGTCAATATGGGGATAGTTGAAATCCCCCACTATTATTGAGTTCTTTATTATGATAGCCTCTCTAATCTCCCTTAGCATTTCATAGTCACTATTACTGTCCTGGTCAGGTGGTCGATAATAGAACCCTACTGTTATATTCTTATTAGTGCAGGGAATTACTATCCATAGCGATTCTATGGAACATGCTGATTCATTTAAGATTTTTACTTCATTTGATTCTAAATTTTCTTTCACTTATAGTGCCACTTCCCCACCCGCACGACCTGTTCTGTCCTTCCAATATATTTTGTACCCCGGAATGATTATGTCCCATTGATTGTCCTCACTCCACCAGGTTTCTGTGATGCCTATTATGTCAATCTCCTCCTTTAACACGAGGCACTCTAGTTCACCCCTTATTTTTTAGACTTCTAGCATTTGTGTACAAGCACTGTAAAAACTTATCTCTGTTTAGTTGTCTGCCCTTTTCTGATGTGTCACATTCTTTTCTATGTGAATGTTTTTAATCTGATCTGGCCCATACTTTATCCTCTTCTATTCTCTCCTCCTGACTAAAACCTAGAGAATCTCTGTCAATAGACTCTCCTCTAAGAGACGTCTCTGTCCGATCCACATCCTCTTCCATACCAATCGGCTTTCCCCCATCTCTTAGTTTAAAAACTGCTCTGTGACCTTTTTAATGTTAAGTGCCAGCAGTCTGGATCCACTTTGGTTTAGGTGGAGCCCATCCTTCCTGTATAGGCTCCCCCTATCCCAAAAGTTTCCCCAGTTCCTTATAAAGCTAAACCCCTTCTCCCTACACCATCATCTTGTCCACGCATTGAAACTCTGAAGCTCTGCCTGCCTACCTGGCCCTGCGAGTGGAACTGGAAGCATTTCTGAGAATGCCACCATAGAAGTCCTGGATTTCAGTCTCTTTCCTAAATTTGGCCTCCAAGATGTCTCTGCTACCCTCCCTTATGTCATTGGTACCTACATGTACCAAGACAACCGGTTCCTCCCCAGCACTACATATAAGTCTATCTAGATGCCTCGAGAGATCCACAACCTTCGCACCAGGCAGGCAAGTCACCATATGGTTCTCCCAGTCATCGCAAACCCAGCTATCTACATTTCTAATGATCAAATCTCCTATTACTAACAACTGCCTTTTCCTAGTGACTGGAGTTCCCTCCCCCAGAGAGGTAATCTCAGTGCGAGAGGATACCCCCAAGATCTGGAAGGAGGGTCCCGACTATGGGAAGGTTTCCCTCTGCTCCCATTGATGGCTCTCCTTCGCTGAGCCTTTCATTCTCTTTAACAGCACAGGGGCTGTCTGACTGGATGTAGGACAATTCTACAGTGTCCTGGAAAGCCTCATCTATGTACCTCTCTGCCTCAGCTCCTCCAATTCAGCCACCCTGGACTCCAAAGCCCGTATGCGGCCTCTGAGGGGCAGGAGCTCTTTGCACCGAATGCACACATACGCCACCTGCCCACAGGGCAGGTAATCATACATGCTCACTAAGCTGTCAGATACTTCCTGGAGCTTTGAAAGGGGGAGAGGTGCATGCCTGAAAGCAGCAGAGATCACAAAACACAGAGCACAACTATCAGGGTAGGCATTGGGGGATACTGGTGGAAGCCAGTTATCTCAATAAAACGAACGGCAGAGTCCACATTGGCTCTTTGTCAACAATAAAAGGAAGGCAAAAGACAAAAGTCTCTCGCAGGGTTGGAAGTTTTCTGTCGCCAAAACTGTGTGTTTTTCTTGACAAAAATTGCATTATAGTGTGAATGCTCTCTCAGTTTTGTCGCCAAAAGATGCCACTGCAGACAAGGCCTAACATCAAAAACAGAAACATTGAGCAGTTGTAATAGTTCAGCAGCCTGGACAGCATTATCAAGACAATGACATTACAGCAGTCTATATTTAACAGCAACTAGGAGTGCTATTCAGTTAGGGTATGTCTACACTTGCACCCTTTCGAGAAAGGGATGCAAATGAAGACATTCAAAATTGCAAATGAAGCCGGGATTTAAATATCCCATGCTTCATTTGCATATTCGCATTATGGCGCTATTTCGAAATAACAGACGCTGTTAAGACGCGGTTATTTCAAGAGAAAACCCTTCTCTCGAAATAACCCTTATTCTTCATACAATGAGGTTTACCAGTAATTTCAAGAGAAGGGCTTTCTCTCAAAATAACTGCGTCTTAACTGCATCTGTTATTTTGAAATAGCGCTATTTTGAAATAGCGCCATAACGCGAATATGCAAATGAAGCACGAGATTGTAAATGAAGCCAGGATTTAACTATTTCGAATGTCTTCATTTGCATCTCTCTCTTGAAAGAGGGTGCAAGTGTAGACATACCCTTAGATCCTGTGGGGTGTAGGATGTCCAGGAGTTTGTGTTGTGAGATCTGGATCTCGTCTGAGGAGACACACAGCTCTTCTGCCACTTTCCAGAACAGCTTTTGGGATGATCTGTGGCCATCTGGAGGAGACGGCAAGGCTGGAACAACCACCTAATCAGGAAAGGAAGATTAAATATTTGTTAGTACTGACACTATGAATGCATCTGGTTTATCTTCCTTCTCCTTCGAGTCAGGAAACTTTGGTTGGTCTCTTGGAGGACAAAGGTGGCACTGGATCACACACACTTCAGGAGCCACGTTTACCAGTCCCACAGTTCTCAGTAAGGCCAAAATGAGAAAGGGGCGGGGGGAGGAAGGTTATGGTTGTGTCCAAGGCACTTGGTACCATCAGTACCACAAAGGGGGTCCCTACTTGGACAGATAAGATTGGCAGTAGAAGACTCTTGATACCCACTAGGCTGAATGCCCTCAGGGGAGGAGAAGAAAATTGTACTAGTATGTCTAACTTTTGGCATGGAGCATGAAGAAAACAAGGTGTGGGCTAATGGACACTATTTGCTAGAATTCTCCAGTCTTAGGGATTTGGGGAGTGCATGCCTACGACTCAGTGGGGAACACATAGGGACCATCACTCAAAGAATGAAGAGAGCTGTCTTTCATTTGCAGCCCAGTTGCTGAGGCAACATCCAAATATTTTGTTACCAGATTTTGTAATGCCTTTTGCTACAACCCACTATGTGCCTTTCTAATTTCTAGAGCACCTTTTTCTGATTTCCACATTTTGCTTGCAGGAAAATAAGGATGTACCACTTCACCAATAAGGATCTACAATCTTTGTGTATTGGGTACTCTATTGTATTATAAAAGGATATTGTCAAAGAATAAAGTAATAATTAAAGTGGTCTAGTTTAGTTACATTCTTCAGAGGATGATTACTTCAGATACACAATATAAAACAATATAACTTACCCATGACTGTGTATTACTACTGAGATCAATAATTTCAGCTCCTATCAAAGGACATGGAGAAATAGACCGGATTACACAGTTTCTGCATTGTAAATAGCTGGTCAGAGAACATTCCTTCACATTCCAGATAGCATTTAAAATTAAATCTGTGTCAAAGTCTTCAAAAAAAGAAAGAAAAAAAATACTTTTATATACATTGAGAGAAACTTTAAAAGAAAGAACTATTACAAGTTGGACTTGTAAAATGTTTCACATGTGAAAAATACAAAACGGAAATTCAGTTTTTAGTATGTCAATAAATGAGAGGGTAAAATAATAGAGGAAAACTGTAATATTTAATATTTTTAATAAGCGAATAATTCATTCAATTAGAATTGTCTGAAAAAAATTATATACAATAGACTATGCAGTGTAGTAACAAAACAGTCCACGCATTAGCAAAATCCATTTGCTTTGCTTTTAGTCTGTATTAGGTACATGTGCAGTAAAAGAAAGGTTAGTCACCTATAACTAGATCTCATCAAGTGTATTGCCTCTGCAGATCCCCATTCTCAACACATGGAGCCATGCATATGCCAGCTCACGGATCTGAATATTCATTGTAAGGGAATAAGGCAGTGGGGTGGGGAACATAAGGCTCGGGGGCTGAAGCACACAAAATCTACTAGTCTTGGCCCCCATCCACACTATAGTGCGCAAGAGGTATATGGGGAGTGTCTTTCTCCTTCTCAGTTAAGGGCCACTTCAATGAGGATTTGGTTTTTTTTCTTTTGTTTCTCACTTGGAATAAGGGATTGTGGCTTAACTGCATTCTGTTCCTTCTCAGCAATTCAAAATTCCATGGAATTACATGAACAATTGAGGAAGAGAACATTCGGCTGATATGGATCAGAAATCAACCAGTCAAATTCACTGCTGGTGTAAACAGATGTATCTCAACAGAAGTCAGTGGAGTTATTCTTGCTTACACTAGAAAATAAACTTAAGTGTGGCACTTCATTGACAAGCGAGTAACCTTCCTTTTACCATGCAGAATAGCTTCTGCAGATTCCCCAATCCTGAGAGATTGACTACAGCTTTCAGAGTAAAAGGTCAACAGTCAAGCATTAACAGAAGAAGTGTGAGAAATCCTGTGTTAAATAACTGCTTTCCCTGCAAAGAATCAGAGGGGTTGCTGTGTTAGTCTATAACTTTAAAAACAATGAGCAGTCCTGTAGCACCTTAAAGACTAACAAATATATTTTATCATGAGCTTTTGTGGGTAAAATCCACAAAATCAGACTAGCTGAAGTGGAAATTACAGAATCCAGAGCATATACAACAGCAAAAGCAGTTACTTGTCAATTGTAGGACCAGTGTTAATGACGCTAATTGAGTCAGGCTGGGTCCATCTCATTTGTAGCTTTTGATGTGTAAATGTGAATATCAAAGGCCAGGGAAATTGCCTTTGTAGTGCATTAATATCTTTATTTAAGCCCAAATTGATGGTGTCAAACTTGTAAATGAACTCCAGCTCTCAGCAGTCTCCCTCTGTGATTGGGTGATAAAATTCCTTTGTAAAAGAATGGCTGCTTTCACATCCATTATTAAACATCCAGGGAGGTTAAAATGTTCCCTTCGGGTTTACCTTTCAGGCATCTAATTTATGTAGCCTTGCTTTTCCTGGTAAATTACAATACCTAGTGAAGAAGAATGAGGGGCTGATGGACTGGTTGAGGTGGAATTCAGATGTTATTATAAGGAGAAATTTGGGTGGAGCTTAGCCTTTTGGAACTCTATGAAATGTGTATTGGCTAGAAGTACCTGTATTTCACTCACTCCTGGACCATGCAATTGCTACTAGGAATGCTACAGTGTGGGAGAAACAAATATTCAAGAGTCCACTTGCCAATGAGCTCAAAGGAAGAACCCATAAGCCTCAACAGCACTTAATTCAAATTCCATGAATGTGAGGAGGATTTCACATGATAAGTCTGATATGAAGTGAGCTCTTAACGAATAAGGATTCGGCAACCATTATGAGGTAATAATTGGCTGTCAGAAAGATTTACCTTCATACTTCATTTGAGTCTGATAAACCTTCAAAGTTTCTCTCAGATGACTAATACTTGCGCCATCTGTGATGATCAACACCACATCATCATCTTCTGAAATGGTACCCAGTTCACATATGCAACTGCTAAGAGATTCTGAAGCCCTTACATTTGTATTTCTGAAGAGTTTCTGGACTATTTTCAATTCTGCATTACTGCAGAAAGCTTTTTTCAAATTTCCTAAAATTAAAAAAGTAAAGGATAAGATATTTTCATATAGTTTAGAGAACCATACAACGTGAATGGATTGCCAGCTTTCCACAGTTACAAGATGGTAATTTAGGTCCTGATTCAACGCCTCTTGATGTCAATAAAAAGACCTCCATTGATTTAAATGGGCTTTGGACAATAGCCTTATTTAATTTTTCTAATGCATCACAAATCTACGTGTCAGTGAGTGTTTTTCTAGTCTGAATACTAACCTGATAAGTGACTTAGAATCTAGTTTCCATAAATTGCATTTATTTTAAATTTTCCTTCAAAATATGATAGATTTTATACTTCAACCAATCAACTGACACCAAGCATCTACTCTAAACATTATAATTGCTATTGCTTCCAATACACACTCTTGGGGTATGTTTACACTGCAACACTATTTCGAAATAACTAATGCTATTCCAAAATAACTTAGTCTGCACAGCAGGCAGTTATTTCAAAATATTGTCGAAATACTGTCAAGTTGGAGGACTTCTTACTCTAACTCCTGCAACCCTTATTGTATGAGAAATAAGGGAAGTCAAAGGAAGAGTGCTCTATTTTGAAATAAGAATAATATGCTGTATAGACATTCCCTATTTCAAAAGAAGCTATTTCAAAGTAAGATACGCCATTGATGTAGCTCAATCTTTGAGTTAAGCCCTGCAGTGTAGACGCACCTTTGGTGTCCACCAATGTTAAAGCACCTTAGAGCTTGAGAACCTTTTCATTTCCAGTACCATACTTTCACTTCAATATATTTCAATTGCCAAAGGCACAAGAACAGACAATGTAATGTTTAAAAACAGATGAAAGATCAGGAATTTATTGATGAAATTAGGTTGCACTGTCCTCAAATTGTTCCTCTTGCTGCTAAAATGCCCTTGGTGTCAGAATTGGCATCTCCAGCACACCTTTTAGCCATTTTTCTTTGGCCCTGTGATAGCCTCTCTCTGGCTAGATCTTCTATGGCCCAGCTCTCCTTTTCAGTTCTGTCCCCTTCCAGGCAACCAAAGACAACTAAAGAATCCATTCCAAGATCCAAATGACATCCAAACAAAAGCTCCTTCTACCCTTCTCTGGCTGTGGCGACATTCTCCATGCTTGTCCACCATTCCTCGAGACTGCATAGTTCCTTCTTTGATGCTTTGGATAAGTACTGCTATGCTAGATTTTCCCTGGGCATGCTTCTTAGCAGGTTTCTTCACTGCCTCCCCACCTGGAGATGGTGGCAGCTTCTCCCAGAGACCTTCCTGCTTCTTACAGTCCCTGTATGTCAGCACCTCCCAAAGGAGCTTAACTTATTCCTTAAAGGTCTCTCTAGCTTGGCTCTCTCAGCCCCTTTCCCAGGGAGAAAGAATTCCTATCTATGCAGTCCCCTCTGACCCTTTCACAGCTAGAATCCCTAATGGTAACTAAGCTACCAGATTTGAGATCTCAAGGAGGACAACAGCTACAGAATGAGTAAGGCTGAGCCTTAAAGGTCCAGCCAGCCTGCGATAAGCCGCAAAAGTGGTAACTCTGGGAAAGAGGATGATCTTCTACTACTTCTGGCCTCAGGGCCGGCTTTAGGCCGATTCCACCGATTCCCCCGAATCGGGCCCCGCGCCCTAAAGCCGTGGTCACCAACCTCCAGTGTAGTGTCGGCTTCCCGCAAGGTGGACGGAAGTCCTACCTGCAGCTTCATGCCACTTCCAGGGGTTCCGGAAGTGCGCTGGCTGCTCCCCTCCCACAGCTCTGTGGTGTGCCGGGCATGCTGCAGGAGGGGGCATTGGCCCCGGAGGAGGAGCGTGGCAGTTTCCCTGTACCACAGGAGGGGTGAGTTGTGCCGCTGGGAGGTGGGGTGGGTGGTGGTCAGCCCTGGGATTTGGCCCTGGGGCAGGCGCGCACGGGGGTTTGGCCTTGGGGCAGGCGGGACATGACTCTGCTCAGTAGCTGGGGATTTAAAGGGACTGTGACTTTTTTTTGTGTGCGGTGTTTTTTTTTCCCCTCAACAAAAAATCCTGGCTGCCAGGGCCCCGTTGAAACTGTTCGAATTGGGCCCGCACTTCCTAAAGCCAGCCCTGTCTGGCCTGCTCTGTTGTATTCATATAATGATGCTCATCTTGCTAGTGCAATTTTGATGGGTCAAGAGGCAGTAGACACACCCCTCACTTACTTGTTCTGGGATGGAGGTTGGTTGCAAAAGAGAGCTCAGGTTGAAGGATTGGAGTGCAGGAGGGGATGTGGGCTCTGGGAGGGAGTTTGGGTGAAGGACAGGTTTGTGACCTGGGGCAATACATTTGAGTGCAGGGTCATAGAGGGGGTAGGAGTACTGGAGGATCCAGAGGAGGGGTAGAGGAAGGGTTGCAGGGGTTTAGGTTGTGACCAGAGGCAGGAGATTGGGTGTAGGGTAGAGGAGGGACGATGGGGTGCAGGAGCGAGGGTTTGGGTTATGTGGGGCAGGGGAGCAAGGGGGACAGAGGGTTTTGTGGGAGGGAGGGGCTAGGGTGCCAGAAGCAGGCTCTGGCCAGGAGGTGCTTACCTATGTGGCTCCCTGCCAGCAGCCCAGAAGGTCCTTCAAGCAGGCTCCCTATATACTCTGACCCCACATGCCACTCAGAACAGTCAGCTGCAGGGGCACATGTGCCACGAGCGGAAGGGGGGTGGTGGTGGTAAGAGAAGAGGCTTCACATCTGCCCTTTGCTCCAGCACAGTCTCGCAGCTCCCATTGGCTGGGCCCTTCTCCCACGTGCTCATAGCACTCAGAGATGCACAGGTCCCTGCAGCCGGCTGCTCTGAGTGGTGTGCAGAGGCGGGGCAGGCAAGGACAGAGTCCTGCTAGGCTGTGGGCCAGATCCAGTGGCTTGGCAAGCCACTGTTTGACCCCTGAGCCATATTTTGCCCACACTTGGGCTAGGAACACTACTCCTGCCCATCCTGGCTAATACCCATTAATGCTCCTATTCTCCATAAACTTATCTAGTTATTTTTTGAGTCCTGGTCTTAACAACTTTTGGCAAGGAGATGTAAAGGGTGATTGTGTGGAAAAATACTTCTTTTTTTGTTTTAAATTTGCAGTCAATCACTTCATTTGGTGACCCCTAGTTTTTGCATTATGAGGAGTAAATGACACTTCCTTATCTACATTCTCCACAAGGTTGATGCTAACATCCCTAGCTACGCCACTAGTATATGTGATTTAGCAGCATGACTACAAAGTGTACAGACAATGAACAAGACCATTATTATTACCATAAAAGTTTAGGAGTCCAAAAGAGGGCTAGATGTCTCACAAGAACAAAGTCACGGGCAAAGAATTTATAATCCATGTTTGACATGAGGCAACAACTGAGAGTTAAAAATAGACAAAATTAAGCAATGGAACAGGGAGAAAAATAACAATAAGATCATGTTATGTAGGAAGGCATATATAAACTATGATAGTTCCTTCAAAAATATATTTTTGGCCTTTGTCAAACTACTGTGCCAAAATACCATATCTCACACAGCCATAGTCTTCCCATATAATGATACCACCTAACCCCAAGAGGAAGGACATATCTCCCAACTATGGCAGGGTTGGGAGGTAAAACACGACCCTCCCTTTGAGCTTGCCAATCTGGGGGTGCTGCCAGAACCAACTGCCACCAATTGTTCCGATTAACTGGCATACTCCACTTAAAAAGACCCCAGGGGGCATTGAGGTTTAAAACACTATCATAAACAGGCAGAGCAGCAGTAAGACTGCTTCCATTAGCCATCATTTTTAAGGACAGAACCTGGTAATTCACCAGCATCTCTCTAAATTTAGGAAAAGGAATGTGGGACAGATAATAAAAATGCTATTTGTTAGACAGATTACAGTTCCCCACATTCTGAGAAAGTCAGTTATCTGCAATGAGACCTCAGAAAAAACAAAAAAGATGCTTTTCTATAACAATCAGTGAAAAAATGCTGTACATGCAAAATCTATGTTAAAGAAATAATGAATTTACTAATTACCTCCTACTTCTGGTTAACTAGTGATTATTCTAAAACAAGCATTCACTATTCAGAGGAACAAGGTAAAAAACAATTGTACAACTCCCCTAACTCCAAAAGGAAACTGAAAATGAGCTGCTACTGGTCTTACCCTCTGCTTTTGGTAATATTTCAGCTCCACAGAAAAGACAATACAGTCCTGATCTGCAAGGCTGGCTCTGCTGTGCATTTCCTTCCATAATACAATAAGGCAATATATACATTAATGTATTAAATATTTCATGTCTAAATATGTAGATCATAACAATTATTTAAAAATAAAAACCATTACTATCAAGTAATATACTAATGAAAATTATTGCATCAAATATAAATTAATCTTAACAGTAGAAGTACAAATCCATTTGAATCAATATTTAATTGCCTTAAAATTTACATCAATTGGTAAAATATATATTATACTAAAATATTAAAAATGGCTAGCCTAAATTACATTTATTATATATGAGATAATTTTACACTAAGTCTTCATTAAGAGAGGTTGAGCAGGAGACCAATTAAGATAAAACAATATAGGAGGCATTATATTCACCAAACACAACTTTAAGTTCCAGATTTTAATATTTTTTATTCAAAGAAACTAGGGGGCTGTGCCCCTTGCTCACTACGCTTGCCAAGCCCTCCTCTCTCGGGGAACCACCACCAGCTCTACCTCCGATGCCAGGGAGGGCCAGGCCGAGGCATGGTGGCAACCCTGGCCTGTCCCTTCCCCCCAGTTGCTGGAGGGCGGGTCAAGGCTGCGCCAGCCCTGGCTTTCAGATTTTCCCCCACCCCTGGCCATCAGGGAGGGCTGAGGCTGCGCCAGCCCCAGCTCTTTCCACCAGCGGCTGGGGGAGGTGTGTGT
>JANRFK010000867.1:18925979-18958895 GCA_030068395.1 Apalone spinifera
GAGAGAGAGAGAGAGAGAGAGAGAGATTAACAAACATTTTGAATTTCAGACATTTCTCTCTAAATTATAGTGAAATGTAAAGCATCAGTGTGGTTTTCTTGTATGTTAGAGTTGTATTTTACATTTTAATCTGAATAGCTCAATGTATTTGAATTGGCTAATATTTCCTGAAATTAGAGCACATTATAAAGTATGATTTTGTAAAGCTTTAGGACCCAATCCTGCACCCCTTACTAACACAGATAGCTCCACAGACTTGCTCATCTATATTCATGTGGTAAGGACTGCAGCCTCTAGCCTTGGAATTGTTTTAAAATTATACTAATGGAGAACTTATGCAACATCAGTACAATGAGATCACAAGTTAATTTTATGGTTTAAAATGACAGTCAATTTACCATAAAGATGTGACGTATTCACATTCAGACTTGCTAGGCATATAAGTAAACACTCTTCAATTAGCATTTTAAAATGATTAACCGGGTATCAGTCATGGGTAAACAGTGAATTTTAACAAACATCAGACTATAACTTATGAAGCAAATATAATGGAAATAATTTTTACAGGTAGACTGCCTGTTATACTAGATGAAACCCATGTTACTTCACATCACGTTGCTCCTTTATTGGCTTCTGAAATATGAGGTGCTGCATGTATGTTTTAGAATCAAATGCATTAACAAAACTGCTAGCTGATGATACATTTAAATAACATAATTGATTCCAGAAGTATTTTACAAATTACTAATATTTAGAGTTATATGAGTTCTGTCATCTGAGGAGCTGCCATGTTAGGACATTTGGACAAACACCCTCTCTCAAGAAAATGGTTGGTTATGTTTAATGACCACAAGCACTTAGTGACTTGGTTTTAAGTCTCAGACAAAAAAGTGATTTTGCAGTGCCAAAATGTTCTCTTGCAGGATGCTGCTCGAGTACTCATTTAATGCAATAAAAGGGAAGAGAACTGTCTGTTTAATCACCCATCCAACATCTTGTAGTACATGGGATTTTCTTGGAGGTTTTCCACCCAAGTACCGACAATTCTTGGCTTAGAAACTCATACCAGATCACAGAGGCAATATGGCTACAGGCTACAAAACACTTAGTCTGGAATTTTTCAAAGGATCCTCAAGCTGTTATGTGCCTAACTCCCATTGACCTTCAAAGGAATTAGGTGGCTCTAAAGCTCTTTTAAAAAACTTGGCCTGAAAAATTACACACTAACCAAAAATAGTAAAGACTGCTTATGTAGAAAGGAGACATCTATTGCAAACTATAAGCTTCATTCCGCAAAGTCCTGAATACCTCAGGTCCCACTCATGCTCATACAAAACGTAGATCTCCTGAGTAATTTTTCAAGCCAGGAGCATCTCTATATTACAGTAATTTATATTAATCAACTAATTAACGATGCAGAACTATGCACATTGTACTAGGGATGTAAAATTTTGATCGATTAGTTGATAAGGGCCCTTCCACCTTTGAAGTGTGGCAACAGACCTAAGGCTGTTGCCACACTTCAAAGGCGAAAACGCTGTGGGCACCACGGGACCAGTGGGGGACTCATTAAGTTCCCCGCTGGCCCTGTGCTCGCCACAGCATTTTAAAGCGGCAGTGCCCCATGGAGTCCGAGGTCAGCCAGGGACTCTGAGCCCTCAGATGACTCTGGGCTTCACGTGCCACTGCTGCTTCAAAATGCCACGTGCCTCTTGGGCAAGCTGGGGATTCCAGCAAGTGACAGAGGCAGCAACTGGGGGGCGGGGGGAGAAAGCGACTAGTCGACTAGCATGTCAACAATTTGATAATCTATTGCCTACTGGATAGTTGACTAGTCGTTCACATCCCTACGCTGTACATTATTTCACCTCCCAGAAAAAAGGTAGCATATATATTACTCTTACATGGTATCAACAGTTGCCACTACTACATAATAACTTCATTCAATCTACTCTTTATATTGTACCTTTCTTTCACAGATGAAGCCATTTCCCCTAATAGTAGCTTTCTTTGTTCTTCGTTTGCATGCTCTTTGCTCATTCAGTCCTTTAATAAATTTAGGATTTGATTATTATTTTATACACAAAAATATTAGGTATTGTTTCAAAATAATGGGATACTTTAAGATTTCACTGACAAGCTCAAATAGTTTTAAGTTAGTTTTTAGTTATGAAGTGGAAAGTAAACAGCTAAGTATTCAATTTACTTTTGTTGTTTTTAGTCATCACAAATCTCTGATAAATTTAAAAATAAAATGCTTTTCACCATTGTTATGTATATATACAATAAGAACAAATAGCTTGTATGTGCATGCATATATGTTGGACTGAATTTATAGTTTTTGCATTTTAAAAAATGTTAGCAATACTATCTAGACCTATGATCCCATCATGGTTTTCCCAAGCAACTGTATAAAAGACAGGATTTAGGATGGGTCTGGTGAATATTTAGGGAACTTCAAGGAAAGGCCAATATCTAATGGGAATGGTGCTAGTACTTCAATACCTGGCTCTTGTCCTAAATCAATGTTATTACATATTGCGATATTATATATTGACATAGTAACTACATATTAATATAATGCTTGAACATAGGTAAGACCAGTTTTATGCCTCAAAGAGTCTCTGGATCTTTCCTCTCTTGAATTTGTGTGTTGTCCGGTGTATGTTTGTTTTCACAGAATCTTAGAATACTAGAATTGGAAGGGACCCCAAGAGCAGGGGACTGGATTTGATGACCTCTTGGGGTCCCTTCCAGTTCTAGTATTCCAAGATTCTGTGAAAACAAACATACACCGGACAACACACAAATTCAAGAGAGGAAAGATCCAGAGACTCCTTATGAGAGGAGGGAATTCCTATGAAAGATTTGAAAGAGGACAAAGAGGGTAATTGTGATCCAATGCAGACAACAGAAGTGAGAGAAGATTTGTATTATCTATTTTGATTTAAGCTCAACAATATAAAAAGGCACTTCCCCATGTGACCTTCTGGAGAAGATTACATGAGGTCTCTAACAATAGCACTCAAAACCCCAGAAGGAGCAGAAGCCTGGCAAATCACAGAGAACTAGGCATTTAGAAGGAACCAGAAAACTACGAGTAGTATTTAGATCAAGAATGGTAACTATTCCATCGCCTCCCCCCCTCCCAATTGTTGCAGGAATTCTGAAGAACACCGTCACCTCTATATAAGGGCGCCAGTATTAGCTGTTGTCATGAAGAGAGGGAGAAAAAAAAAATCAAGCATCAAGACTCTGCTTTTCTGACTCACCCCTAGCCATTTGATCTACGAACTCTACACCAAAAGTTACTACTGACTGAAGATGTGCTCAAGAAAGGTTCAATAAAGTAAATATAACATTAATCTGAAGAATTAGGATGATGTGGAGCAACTATGAGACAATAAATTTTACTACAGTGATTGTTCTATGTGAAAAAATATTTTACTTTATGTAATATTTTTCTTTATATGGTGCAATAGAGGAAACAAGATTTTTTTAAAGGTCATGTAATGAATTATAGGTTAGTGCTAAATAATCTAATGCAATATATGCAAAAGAAATTTAATATTCTATCCATCTTTTACCATACTTGCAGATCGAAGATCTCATCTTTATAAAGCAATATTTAATGCAGAAAGAAAAGAAGCTGTTTAATTCACAATACTTGATGCACATTTACAGTTTTGAACAAGGGGATATCATAGAATTATTTAGTCTGATTTTTAAAGAAAACATCACGTGCCATTCCAACTCAACTTGTGTGACAAATATATAAATATCCAGCTAAAGACTCTACATTGTCCCAGGATTTTTTCTCAAATGTGTTCCAGAAACAAAATCTAGTTTCTTAATTACATGTGTCACAATGTTTCATCACAGCAAAATCCTTCCTTCTGCATTACTCCTCAATGTCAAATTGTTAATTCACTATATTAACCTGAAATATATGTAAAGCCCTGGAAATAATTATTCCAAATTTTGTGTTCTTTAAATATCTAAAAAGTTATTGCTTTCTTTGTAACATTTACTCTTTATGCTCTGAATTTCAGTATATATAAATGGCCCTAACTCTGGTCTCACCGAAGTCAGCAGAAACAAAATTTTACTCAATAGAATCAACAACATTTTTTGAAATATTTCAAAATAAGATACACACAAAAATGTTTCAAAGTACACATGCTATTTTACTTGACCGAATGCTACATAAGAAGTGTGTTTATAAGGTAAAAAAGTGCATTCTTGTTTGGCTATTATTACATCTCAGAACCCAACCATAAATAAAAGAGATCAAAGTAGCAAATTTTGAAGAGATGTCAATGATATTCACTTACTTAAACTTTCTATTTACACACAAAATAAAGGAAGAATACATAATATTATCATCATCAACTTTCAAGCAGTCTGCTCAATACTACTCATCTACTGATAATGTTCTTTTTGACAGGAAACACTTCAGGGAATGGAAAATTATTCCCCTAATTTAGGAATCTAAGGTTGCTCTAGTAAATTACCTGGTGCTCACAAAATGTGCCCATTTTGTATAGTAACAATTTTTTAAAATCTAAAATAAATGTGTATAATTGTATCTGATGCAACTTTCAGCAACTGCTGACTAGAGCTCAATACCAGATGGATTCAATTGACAACTGATCAATTTTGTCTTCACGCTATAGTTTCAGGTACAGTACTACTGGGTATACAATTTATGATTCCCTGGGTCTTGATTAGCTCTTCAGCCATAGCTCTTGATTAAGGAGAATCTTAATCAAATCTGAGAGAAACAGCAGAAAAGTATTATTTGCGTATGCAAAATAATAAATATATTAAAAAATCAAATCCGATAGAGATAAAATGGAAGTACATTTCACCATTTCTCTACTTGTGAGACTATGTATTCAATAAAAATCCTACCAGACATGTGATTCATAATGAAGTTCATTTCTAAATTTCCTGTAATACATGGTAGCTATGGACTAGTATTGCTCGATGAAAAGGAAGACACACCTTTGTTTTGTGATCTGGAAAGCTTCCTTTTCTTTTTTCTGATATCCATTTCCTGATATTTTTTCTGTTCCACTTCTCCTACACTCGTAATACTTGCGTTACCCTTAATTTTGTCATTTTGCATTATAATATCTAACTCTCTGCGCATGTTACTACTACTTTTCATTTCTCCAACTGAGCTTGCGACTTCTGAAGTACTGATTTCAATGCAAGCTCCATGTTCATTTTCATTCACAGTATTATTACAAGTCTGCATTAATGGTTCAATTTGTTGCTCCTCTGATTCCATATCATCATACAGTTCGGGTGTAAAATAGATACTGTCATCCTCAGCTTCTGCTTCCAGGGCTACATTTAACGTTGAAAGCTCAGGTTTTCCTCTTACTGGAGATAACTCAATGCATTGAGCTATGACTCCATTTGTGCAGAGATGCTGTTCAGCAGGATGTTCTTCAGCAGCTGCAGTCTCACTCATTTTTATTGAGGAGCTAGTTGATTCCAGTTGTAATGTCGGTCCACTTGGTGTGTGTTCTGTAAGCAATGAGGACTGGCACTGGGGTCCATTTACAACAGGCTGACTAGATTCAGCAGTCCTCCTTTTTTGTTTGCACTTAACTTGGGAGATGCATTTCTTTTCATTCACAGGCAGAGGTGTTGAAGTCAATGGCTTATTGCTGAAGTATTGTTTCATAAGGTCAGCATTAGTCCAACTATTCCTTTTCCCCGTTTCTTTCTTGATGACAGGCCTTGGTTTGGAATCCATATGTTTCTCTCTCCATGCTGTTTGGTGAGAATGACTTTCTACACCAAAAGTCTGATCATCTGTGAAAATTACAAAAGTACACAACAGTAATTGGTTTAGCTTTCCCCCTTATTTTACAATACACTTGAAACATAATTTTATTAGCTATACTGAACTACTGTGTGAATTGCAATTCAGTATAATGAGCCAAACCATCACATAATAATGCATTAACTTAAGTTGGACAATTTACATGAATAAAGTTAAAGTGTGTGTTTGAGCTTGTAGTATCTGAGCCAAAGTTAGTATTTTTTATTTTAAGATCTTATGTTGTCTACTTGCAAAATCTCTCATATTCCATTAATGGCTAGGGTTAAAGAAGAGCTTGAACAACTACATTCAAATTTGAATTCACACTTTTCAAAATTTTGATGTTATCTGCATGCATAGTATTCATTTTGCCAAGCTAATAGATGCAAGGAACACACGTGAAGTACAATTCTCTAAACTTTGGAAACAATCTGGAGCCAGGGTCATGGCTCAGACTCAAATCCAATTAAAATGTAAGAAAAATTAAAACAATGACACAATACGTGATTTCAATTTTTTTCCTACGTCAGTATTAGTAAACGAGCTGTTAATTATCTTTAGATTATCTTCATATTTTTTTCATAACAGAACCAAAATAATGTCATAGTTAAACATTTTTAAATTTACACTATACAATTATCAAAGATGTTTGTTTAAAGATAACTAGATGGGATAACTAATCTCATCATCTCCTGAACTAAATTTGTATATATTTGTGAGAAGTGGCCATTTTACAGCACAGCACTTCATAATTTTTTTTATCGTCTCTCTCTCTCTCAAAAAAAGAGATGCACGAAGTCACAGGTTATACAAAAATTATCTGTTCTGAGAATTGTTAATGAAAATTTAACATGGGAAATAAACACACTTTTCTTTGTTGCCATGATGTTACTTGATTGACGGGATGCTGAAGAATTAACTGTGTTGATTGCTGTAGGCGAATGAGCTTCCAGGGCCAAACTCTGTATCTTACTTTCAACAGGAACATCTGGTGACAGATGAATAGATGCCTCCCATTGTGAAGTTGATGACAGATCCTTTGAACTTGAATGTACGAGTAGAGATTCATTACTGCACTGGGCTGAAGAACCAGTGTCCACCTGATTTTTTTTAGCAAATGCATCCAAGGAATCAAGTGCAGAATTAAAATTCTCATGGTGCTGGATCTGTTGACGAATCCATTTGGATAATCCTAATAAAAAAATATTGGTAGACTACAATCAAACTTACTTCATACAGTAGCTATTTCAAGTTAATAAATTAGGCCCTGGTCCTGCTAATACTTATCCATTTAACTTTGCTCATGGGAATAGTCAGATGGACTTCAGGAGAACTACTCCTGTGAGTGAAGTTAAGCATGAGACTTTTTACAGGATTAAAGCCTTGATTTGTTTATAGCTTTCTATGAACATTGCTTTAAATAACTTGAGTACAGATGGTATTATCATTCAGTTTCAAATATTCTCTAGCTCATCTTCTCATTTTTCACCTAACCTTCTTTTAAAGTAATTAAACTGGTATCTATGATTAAGGACAGCAGCAATGCTACAGCCTTCCAAAACTTTTCTACTATTGTCCCTTGATATCTGTGAAGTGTTCCTCTTGCTTCCCTTCCCGTGTTATTAATTTAAAGATCATGAATGATTATAAGAGGAATTTATGTATATTCTATATGTTTAATTACTGTTGTTTCATTGCTGTATTAAAATAGTTTGCAGGTTTTGCAGTTTAGAAAGCATGTCTGATTTTTTTTTAAAAGAATCACAATGAATACTTCAAACTCATACAAGATGGTCACATGATCCAATACTTCTTTATAATTCTTGTAAATCAGAAATCTTAAACATGTTTGATTAATCTGAAAAATTGAAGATTGTGAACATTAATTTTGCAAAAATAAAAATACACCTTTTTAAAAATACTTTGTTAGAAAAGGTTTTTAATTAGCTTTTCTTGTTTGAAGAAAATATTACTGGTACCAAACTCACAAACTTTTAGTGAGAATGTGTAATTACAATATTGTGCTATCTCCCTTTTGTCCTCTCTTTGGTTATCTAAGCATTTGCTTAATACAAAACGACATGTGAGAAAACTGCTTAGAAGATAGAATTTTAGCTCCACCTGCTGACTGGACACCAACATTATCTCCTTTACATTATCCATTTACTTGTGGTTGTGGGGCAATACAGCTTTGAAACAATGCTACACAATCTATTCCTAAGACATTTCTTCTTGACTAGTGTCATGTCATGTAAGTCCTATTTTTGTTTTAGTTGAATTAATTTTACTAAACATGAAGAAACTGCATTGACCATGACAGCAAAAACAAACGTTCAAAGACACTAGTAAAGGAACAGTGGTGTCTCTACCTGTTCAAGTCTACAAACCATCTGGTTAAATCTCTAACTGCTAACATTAACCCCTGAAGTTCTCTATGGGTGCAAAATTACTCGTACAAATGAATAAAAATGAAATGAAAGTACCTTTATTTTTATGTTTACCATACAATGGATAATAGTTCTTACATATGTTGTAAATTTCATTTAAAAAAATGTTAAAGTCTATAACTTGACTTTTCCTCAACACATCTCACAGCCAGCATGTTCTGATGGGAATTCCATTAAAATAACAATGACTAATGGGTGTATTTCAGTGCATTTTGTCTGTTGCCACTCAGAAGCAGGGTTTAGACTTGTGCTGAATTGTAGCTGCATAAATCACAGAACCACTGAATTTAACAGATATATTTTGTTATAGCGTCCTCTCTTCCCCAACAGTTCTCTCTGGGAAATCACATTCTTGAAGCCTAGATTTCACAACACAACATCCAAATATTAGGAACTTTTCCAGGAGAACTGAGTATGTTACCTGTTATGTATTTATTAGGGTTACTCCTGAAGCGGTCATCGACTAATATAAGCGCACCCCAATCCTTTTTGTGACGAATACAGCTACAGGACCAATGAAAGAGAAATGTAATTAAAAAAAATAGCATCTAAAACTAAAAATTTATTCTTTGTTGCATACAGTTGGAAGCACAAAAGATGCAAAATGTGCTTTCCTGAGTTCCCACAAAAAGCATAGCTATCGGAGAAGGAATGTAAAACCTATACCAGAAGATGGTTAAGCAGAGAAACTGCATTTTCATACAATTCACAGAATCACAAAAGTGACTATTTAATGACATACAAATTAGGAGGTCACATATTTCACAAACTGAGTACTTGATATCTAATAAAAATACAACAGACAAGTTATTTGTTTGGCAATCTACTGTTGTGGGAAAGAAAGGATAAGTATTAAAAACAGAGTAGAGAAGAGCTTAGGGGAGAAGATATGGGAATGCACTGAATGTGGTTGTATCAAAATTTAGAAAACGATGTACTTTGTTTTAGTATATTCTGGCTAGGTTTTAATAAACTTCTATTTCTGGTTAAGGTTCTATATAAAGAAAAATTAAGATTCAAGATATGATAGTGTAGAATACATTGACCTTCTTCAGTGTCTTTCAGACAAGGTTTTCAAAGCACTATAAAAAAATAAATGAACAATACACCACACATTCCCATGAGACACACATAAGCATTATAATAATTTCATTTTACATATTAAGGAAAACTGACAAAAAGAAGTCTGATTGGCAATACAATACCACTGTGTTAGAGATGGGATTATAACCCTCAACTTCTAATTCCCAACATCATGATTAGCTCAGCAGAGACATTTTTCTTGAACATCTTTAAAGCATCCCATGGAAGAAAAAACAAATTCAAGGGAAAAGATTCCTTCTGAACTTCTTATATTTTAGTGCTTAAAAAAGTGTTCTTTTACATTGAAATGAATTTTACCCACTGGAAACATCTCCCACACTTTTAGTAAGCAGCATTGCAAGGAATTCACTGCACAGTTGTCACCTGGTCATTTACACCATCTGGTATATTCCCAAAGCTTGTTATTACATTTCATGGACTTATGTTACTTCAGTCACTGTAACAGCACTATCTATTAAGAGAAAAGTGCCAGATTCAAGACTAACATGCTTCTGCTCACTTCAATCCCTGCAGGCAATTTTATAGAAAGATGCTTGCCTAGCTGCAGCACCCACTTTCTAGGGCTGTCAGCATATACTATATTTTGATTTATAGTATATTTTTCTAAATGGACTGAAATCTACTGGCTTCCCTTTCCCAAGGCTCAACATAACAGAATCTGGATCAAATTATAATATAAACCAGAATTATTCTCCCAAATACACCAATAGGGGAGTCTGTCTTTCCCTTTCAGCTGACATTAAAGTGCATGCATTTAAATTGTCAGTCCTACAATGAAGACTTTTTATTAGTGACAGATTTAAAGTGAGGTATTTCTATATTTTTAGACAGATAAAATATCCTGCATGCCAGACAACTGAACTCTCTTCCCCAAACTCACTTCCTTCAGTAAGTCTTTCATCACTGATCACCACTTTTGCACCCTCTTGTAAATAAAAATGATTTTTGAATTATGCTCACTCCCCAAAAGAAAATTAAGATGTATATCTAGCATTGAGTATGTATTCATGACCTTTTACTATTCTTCACATCCCTTCCCCACTCATTTTTATATATATAACCTTCACATGCTATACTAAGTCAAATGTAGGATACTTCTCCACTCCATACTTCTCTGGGTGGTGTGTAGAGAACATACCTGCAGAGCCCCACAGCATGAGTATAAACAGCAGTGTAGCCAGTGAACCATAGTTTAGGCAAGTAGAGTAAAGACACATCTGAAGGGTGGGGAGATATGCATATGACAATACTGTATAGCTCTCTATTTACCCAAGTGGTGCCTCCCTCCCACTACACTGCTAATTTTGGCAGCGTACTGTCCTGCTGCTTCCCTGCCCCTGGAACCATTCCTCTCTGCAGGAAAAGACTCCCCCAACAGAGAAAGGCTTTGCCAGCTCCCACTGCTGGAACCTTTCTCTGCTGCCCTCCCTATCTTTTCCTTGCCAGAGCCTTTCTCTGTTACCAAAGTCTTCTACTGCAGTCCGCAGCGTGGATGTGGGTATGTAGAAAGCCAATTTATATCCTAGAGGTCTAGAATGTCTCTACTCTCCAAAGCAGCGCCTCATTGTCTACACTGCTATTTATACCCATTCTACCTGTGGATTTAGTATCTGTACTCTACGTGCCACTGCAAGGGTAGATCTCCCCTCAAAGTTGACCTCAATTTAATAGCAATAAACACTACTCTTTCAGAAAGTCTTATTGACTGCAGTCATGCCAAACACCCAGTTACCATGTAATCTTTTTAAAACAGTACTGAGGACAGCTTGGTTACATTCTCACTCCCCCATCCTTGTTCAGAGCAAACATCAGCTTGCCAAATATCTTGCCACTTGATTTGCAAGATGTCAGTCCAGTTTTAACTGTGTTGGTTGTTACAAAACATTTGGTCCAGAGAGTACACAGGGCAGAAATATTTACAAGGTAGGGATTATAGTTTGCAGAATTATTTATTTTGAAACGAAAGATAGCCACTGTTTTAAGTGTCAGTCAGAAATCTTTGCACTGATATTTCCAAGGCCCTAACTGCTCTATAAAATATAAGAGTTCCTGAATTTAAAAAGGAAAAACAATTTCCTAATTAAAGTCTGCTTGATTTTTAAAGCATTTATGGCAACCCCTTACAGTTAGAATTTACTAATGCCTTTCTGAAGAAAGCAAAAATCTGAATATCTGTATTTTTAAACAATTTTAAAGATAACATGAAGATGACATGCAAGAAATATCTCCAGTACTCAGAGTGAAAGATTGAGCATGCAAAAAAAGAGTTTACAAATGAGAATATTTAAATGATATTCAATTTCCTCTTACCGGCCCAATGCCTGGTTGAGAGCCCTATAAGCTTGAATTTCATACCACTGGCTACCTGGTAAAAGGCCTCTTGTCTTTGAGTGCTGGTCATTGTATTTTCTCTTTAACTCAACCTAGAAATAAAGTTAAAATATTATTTTACAATATGTCCTTTTGCAAAATTTTATCATAAAATGAAAAATTAAACAAATTGGTTAAACAACTGGGTATAAGAGAGTGAGGGAGGAGGCTATTAGGTAGAACACTGGGTTACAAACATCCTTTCCTTTCCAGAGAAAACTTCATCCAAATCCTCCTTAAACCACAACTGAAATCAGCTTGGTGGTCCCATCTCAGACCCCATTTGTTTACATCAGACATTACAAACCAATTAAGGATAATGACCATTCTTTGCTTAAGACTAGACTAGAACTTCTTCAGACAGTCAGAGCTGTGTATCTAGTAACAGATAATATTAGTATCACATGTATGAGAAGCCCCACTCACCAAAATAATATTTAATGCTAAACTTCTAGCTCTCGTTTTACTGAAATGTAATAAACCTTTCAATTATGGATTTTATCATGGATTTTTGGAATGTGCGAAGTGCAGATAATTTTTGGACATGAGTTTTTCAGTGTTTATGTATTTCAGTTGTATAGTAAATGTTGTTGCTATAAATTTCTAAAAAAAAATACAGTTTGAAATTAGGCTCTATTTTCCATTCATAAGAACATAAGAACGGCCATAATGGGTCAGACCAAAGGTCCATCTACCCCAGTATCCTGTCTTCCAACAGTGGCCAATGCCAGATGTTCCAGAGGGAGTGAACAGAACAGGGAATCATCAAGTGATCCCACTCCTGTTTTTCCAGCCTCTGACAAACAGGCTAAGGACACAATTCCTACCCATTCTGGCTAATAAGTATTGATAGACCTAACCTCCATGAATGTATCTAGTTCTTTTTTGAACCCTGTTAAAGGCCTGGTCTTCACAACATCCCTTGGCAAGTAGTTCTACAGGTTGACTCTGTGCTGCATGAAGAAAAATCTTTCTTTTGTTTGTTTTAAACCTGGTACCTATTAATTTCATTTGGTGATCCCTAGTTCTTATGTTATGGGCACAAGTAAATAACTTTTCCTTATTCACTTTCTCCATACTTGTCATGATTTTTATAGACCTCTATCATATCCCACCTTAATCTCCTCTTTTCTAAGCTGAAAAGTCACAATCTTTTAAATCTTTCTTCATATGGCTCCCGTTCCAAATGCCTAATCATTTTTGTTGCCCTTTTTGAACCTTTTCCAATGCCAATATATCTTTTTTGAGATGAGGCAACCACATCTGTATGCAATATTCAAGATATGGGTGTACCATGGATTTATATAGAGACAATAAGATATTCTGTCTCATTCTCTATACCTTTTTAAATGATTCCTAACATTCTGTTTGCTTTTTCGACTGCAATTGCATATTGAGTGGAAGTTTTTAGAGAACTATCCACAATGACTCCAAGCTCTCTCTCTCTCTCTCTCGAGTGGTGATAGATAAATTACTCCCCATCATTTTGTATGTATAGTTGGGATTATTTTTTCCAATGTTGGGATTATTTTTTCCAATACTTAGCATTTATTAACATTAAAATTAATTTGCCATTTTGTTGCCCAATCACCTAGTCTTGGAGAAATTACAGACCAGCCGATCAACAATTCTACCAGAAAGAAGTAAGAATTTTTATATATACACATGATGAAAAAAACAACAATAGTGAACATTCTTTGAGCTGATCATTGCAAAAACTTTGTGTAATTACTCTGAGCTTTTATATCTACAATCAGAAATAGTCCCTACTTATCTACAAATGTGATCTGAAACACAATATCCAATACTTACTAGATTTATTGTTTTATATTACAATTCTAAAACATATTTCTGTTTTTCAGATACATTTCATGTCCTTCTCTCTGCTCATTTTACTTATACATAATATGTGATTCAATCAAGCAATAGCTTATCATGTGCAATACAGTAATAATATGTTTATATCCAGGCCTCAGTGGCCTGCCAGCAAAGAATGGATAATCACTAAGTTGGTCATTCCAATCATTTTCAAGTAGTGGTCTAAGATTGAAAGGCACTCTGACTCCTGCCATTCTATACAACACCATCTTCAGTTCATTCTTCACAGAAGGCGGTAGAGTACTCAAGCTATAACCACATACCATTCAAGTAACACACATACTTGTATCAAACACAACTAGTTTTTGTCAAGGAATACATAACTGACAGACATGTAGAATGATTTAATACTGGGACCATTTCCCTCATCATGTGGCAAAACTGCAAACAAAACTTGTATCTAGCATAGTTGTAGTTGTGTTGGTCCCAGAATGTTAGAGGTACAAGTTAGGTGAGGTAATATCTTTTATTGGGCAAACTTTGGAGGGAGAGAGACAAGCTTTAGAGAGGACTGACTTGAAGAAGAGTTCTGCATAAAGCTCAAATGCTTGTCTCTTTCACCAACAAAAGTTGGTACAATAAAAGATATCACCTCACCCACATTCTCTCTCTCATAGTCTGGGACAAACATGTCTACAACACCCCAGCATATATGGTGAGTAAATGTAATATTTTAGGTGTGAGCAAAGAAGGAAACACTTCTGAAGTACTATGATTTTTTTTCAAGAAAAGGAGAAAGTAAATGAAATAAATAATAGATTTCTGCTCCATAAGCCAAAATTCAAAGGCATTTCTTAGACTCTGGACTGCTGGAGCAGCAGTGGACAATGATGTCTGCTAGAGAAGAGGGGTAGAGTCTCCAGGGTGGGAGTCAGTAAGGAATGGAGAACTTCTGGAGGAAGAAGCCAGCTCTTCAAGGAAAATGGAACCTCTCTTAAGTAGTTAAGAAGCAGTGTTGATATGAGTAGCAAAAGAAACCCTTTGCTGTCCCATTTGAAACACAGGAATAGTGCTTATTAAAGGTCCATTTTGAGAATGTGAAGAATTATCTCATATTTGGTAAACATATCCAGCTTCAATATATATTTTCAAAATATATTGGTTAAAACAGGCATAAAACTACACAAGAAAGGTTTTCTTCACTGCTCTTTTGCACAGTATTAACCTTTTTAAACTGACATCTGAAAGGACACGCTTCAGGAGAGAAAACAGCAGACTTCTAACCACATCTGACAGGTAACTTTCAACTTGAATTTGGATAAGAAATTTTATTTTGTGTACTTATGCCCTTTGAAACAGCCTGTCAAATTTACAAATTCAATCTTTACAGCCAGAAAGTAAATTCAGTTTGATTTCACAGATTTAATATTTGTTCCAGTCACTCAGAATTTATTGACTGATGCATAAGTTCCTTAGCCCTCATATTTTTGAAGCATAAAGAAGCTTTTCCCCCAAATAGTTTGTAAACAATAAAGTTCTTCGCAAAAAACTTTAAATTGTAATTACACATATCTGTGTATTACCATAAATATAGTTAAAATAAGCAAAGACAGTACCTTTTAAAATATTTGAAGTGAGAAAATAAAATGTAGAAAATCTAAGAAAACAGGAAAATCTACTTCATATTTTAAAATCTAATGTAGTCACAACAAAGTTCTTATGAAAGTATTTTATAACTCTTATTCTCATGACAAATTTCTTAATAGGATTTCTTCAGAAAGTTTTCTGTCGACATTAATAAATTGATAATTTCTGTAATTTATTGCTACTTTGAAAGACTTAGTAAAGCAACATTAGAATTACTCGTCATTCAGTTTTACCACAATTACAATTATTACAGACAGTGTCACAACTATATAAAGAGATATAGTCACACAAATAACTAGGGTTAGCAAAAATATTGTCATATCAGATAACAAATATTACGGTCTATATATTAATGTAAGAGATATTAACCTCTCAATGATATGTACACAATGATGAAAAACAAAATATTCTGTTTCTCTCACTCTAAAGATCATGTTTCAACATGAAGTGACTATTCAGATTGCTGAAGGTTAAGCATTCGTTATAAATTTAGGAAAGGTAAAAGGCCAGTGCACGTCATTTTAATCCAATCAGAATCTATTTCATTGTATAACTCTGCATTATCAGGCATCAAATCAACACCCAATTCGAAATGACATGATGCATATGTGAAAAAGCCAGTCTCTCCTGCTAGCGAATATCCTAAATGTGCAGTAAACCACAGGCTAGAAGGAATTAGTTAAAATGTCAAAAGACAGCCTTTTACTTTTACCTGTTCATCCTTAAAAATATACTCTTAGCTATCAGGCATGCTTTACAGACAAATAGTTTCAGCAAGCAGCAGCAGAAGGCCTGTGGCAAGCTCTGCCATCTTGCAGCTGTCACAGAGATTAGTCTTTGATCTATCTGGGAGGTCATGGTCACAGTCACATTAGCTGAAGTCTAACAATATTATACCTGTTAACCACTCTTTCTTTTAATGCTTAACTAGACAGACTTTCCACCCAATATGGAACGTTAACTGGGAAATTTGCTGAATTTCAACAAAAACTAAATGCCATCAACAAACTTCGCTTACTGTGATTTGGAGAGATTTTGATGCACTTTATATCACAGTTCAAATGCATTTTATAAAGCTTTCCTAAAACAGAAGGCTAGTTATATAGAAAGGTAAAAAGCATTTTACTAGACAAGCTCTTTTGGGAATGGTGTTGAAGGGTGATGTAGAATGGGTTAGCTGAAATGACAATGCTTCATCTGTGAAGACCTGGATTCATCTTTGATTTAAGTGATACAAGCAAAAATAGCCTGGAGAGCCCATAGTGAAAACAGCATTAAATTATTACATTATCGGTCATGTGCTGAGGTGATGGTTAGGAGAGTAGCAGGTCAGCATGGAGGTTCATTTACAGAGTTACTTATAGAAACCTAAAAAACCAACAAATGGTCTGGTAGCATTTTATAGACTAACAGAACATATAGATGGTATCACGAGCTTTCATGGGCACAGCCCACTTATTCAGATGACCTCTTCAGAGTTTAGGATGTGCAGATCCAAAATAAAAATCTATAAAGTGCTACTAGACCATTTGCTGTTTTTTTACTTTACACTGTACAGACTAACTCGGCTACCCCCGGAAGATATAGAAACCTGTATAGTGCCTTAACCTTCACTGTGTCCAAGAGCAGCCCATTTATTTAGTTTAAAAACGAAACCAAAACATTTTAATACACAACTTTAGGGCATGCAAATAGCAGTGTATTATGAGTTAATAGCTTCTGGAGAAAAATAAAGGGGAGATGATATAGCCTCAGCAACATTTTATTCTGTAAATTGTGTTCTTTCAATGTTAATTCAGTAAATAAGTTTCTTTTTACTGCACTTTCATATAAAACTGAGGTAAATACAACTGTATATGACACTAAAAGTTTAAGATACCATCACATAAACAACGTATCTGAGAAATATTACACTGTCTTAGTCACTTACGATAAGCTTTTTTAAGACTAAGAGTTCAACCCATAAATTAGACTAAGAACTAATCTGTTAAAACTACTGATTAAAACTATTAAGAAAACTTTACTTCAGTAAAAATAAACACATTATCCACCAGACACTCATGCAAAATGGTTTTATCTTCAGCCAAGGATAGGGCCTTAGACCTAAACAGTTTATAGCAAAACCAAATTGAAAGAGAGAGAATGTGCATTAGAAGCATTTACTGTTCAATATCAGCATACCATAAACATATGCATCAGTATAAATATCACAATATAAATTTCAATGGCTAAACTACAGTACAAGGTCTTGTATGCTGAGTAACTTTAAATAGACAAAATCAATATGGCTCTGTTTTATTTTATCTGGCATATGTTCAAGATTTTTAGAGGCAGTACTTTATTTAACTAAATACAGTGCTATATTTTGCTAAAATGGGGGGTGGGGGAGAGAACCCTCGAGTTTTCGCCAAAAGTTAAAGAGTCAGGTTCACTTTTAACACTTCAGAAACTATTTTCCCTGATTGTTCTCTATCTTTCCTTTTAAATTACAAACTGAAAACAATAAAGGAACACTGAAGACAAGGTAATACTCAGCTCTGTAATAACACTAAAATAAACACCAAAAGCAGCTCCAATGAAAACCCTGACCAGAAATCTGCCTCGTTCTATATATCACCGCTTGGTGGTGTTGTGAGAATCACAGCTAAACAGACCGGAGATAGACTGATTCGAGACTGGGAAAGGCTAAACAAATATTGACACTCTACCAATATATTATGCTTATACGTATAGATACATACAAACTTCCTTCCCTGCATCCATCCACATCAGATTTAAAAAGCAAAGTATACATAATCTTAAATATATCTTTTTATAATCTCCCATGTTCAGCTCGGGTCAATCTTTTACCTGAAAGAACAATAATCATACTCATTCAGAACATACTTGCCCTCTCTTACCCTCTTGATGAGTGCCAGGTAACCAAAGACTGCAAGTGTAGGAAAGTGAAAGACATTAAATCCCATATTTTCTATTTCGTCTGAAAAAAATTTAAGTCGAAGTAAACATTAAACAGTTTAATGTTTTTTTCCTTCAAAAGAAGTAACATCATCTGTGAGAATTAAGACTAAATAGAGAATGTGTAAAGACCAGAGTAATTCACAGAACACCTTTCACTCCTTAGTAGGCTCTCTAAAAGCTGCATCTAAACAGTCTCAATTTATTAATAATAAAAAATGACACTAGAACACTACCTTCAAACTGTTGCCATTATTTCATGTGAAAATTATATAAATTGGAATGAAATATGTAAACGCACATCACCTGTAGCCTGTCCAACCAGTTTTTATGTATGCTGTAGAATAGCCTATTTCATAATCATACCAATGAATGTGCTGTAGAGCACAAAGATAAAATCCACATTATTTAATACAGATAATTCTACTTCACTTTTACGCTGTCATATTTTTCGTTTTAAACAATCTATATATATGTATATAAAGCTAAGGGTCAATATTATCTTTTCATATGATTAAATCTTTGTAATGTTTGGTTATCTATAGAACGCTGCGCTGTGTGTCTCTTTGTTGCCACCCACAATGTTTAATAGCATG
This sequence comes from Apalone spinifera, assembly GCA_030068395.1. NCBI lineage: Eukaryota > Metazoa > Chordata > Testudines > Trionychidae > Apalone > Apalone spinifera. Next base: position 18,944,759 of record JANRFK010000867.1, read on the forward strand.
GTTTTGTGCAGGATAAATCCGACAGACTCAACTGTGTGGACTCATAAGAATATATGAACATAAGAATGGTCATACTGGGCCAGACCAATAATCCCTTTAGCCCAATATCCTGACTTCTGACAGAGGCCTATGCCAGATGCCCCAGAGGGAGTGAACAGAACAGGTAAACATCAAGTGATCCCTCTGCTGTCAATCTTTTCCAGCCTCTGACAAAGGCTAGGGACACCATTCCAACCCAGTTCTGGCTAATAAGTATTGATGGACCTAACCTTCATGAATGTATCTAGTTCTTTTTTGAACCCTGTTAAAGGCCTGATCTTCACAACATCCTTTTGCAAGGAGTTCCATAGGTTGACTGTGCTGCATGAAGACAAACTTCCTTTTGTTTGCTTTAAAGCTGCTACCAATTAATTCATTTGGTTACTCCTAATTCTTATGTTATGAGAACTAGTAACTTGTCCTTATTCACTTTCTCCATACCTGTCATTATTTTATAGATCTCTATCATATCCCCCTCTATGACTTGGATACATGGCACATTGTCCAGAGCAACACTAAGAGAATTCAGACGTTTGTCAATAAATGCCTTAGACACATTCTCCAGCTAAAGTGGTACGACAGAATGCCAAACGAAAACTTGTAGATCAAAACAAATCAGAAATCAATGGAGGTCCAGATTAAGAAGAGAAAATGGCAATGGGCAGGCCACATCCTGTGTAAGGACTGTGAGGAATATATCATGTTAGAATGGAATCCAAAGAAAAAGAGGAAAAGGGAAAGTCCCAAACAAACATGGCGACAAAGCTTCCTGGAAGAAGTAAAAGCAGCTGGCTTAACGTGGGATCAAATCAAAACTATCGCTAAGGATCGCAAGAGATGGAGAATGACTGTGGAGGCCCTATGCTCCACTAGGAGCCCAAAGGACAAATGATGATGACCATATCCTCTGTTAGTCTCCTCTTTTCTAAGATGGAAAGTCCCAGTCTTTTAATCTTTCTTCATATGGGACCCATTCAAGCCCCTAATCATTTTTGTTGCCCTTTTCTGAATCTTTTCCAATGCCAATATTTTTTGATGCGGCGACCACATACGTACACAGTATTCAAGATGTGGGAGTACCATGGATTCAAACAGAGGCAATAAGATATTCTCTGTGTTATTCTCTATCTCTGAAGGTGACTCATATCACCTTTTAGTGGCAGAGGCTATAAACTAACCTTATTGCATGAGCATACATATTTCACAAACTGACACTAGCAGTTTTTAAATCTAATTTATTTTAAAGGGTTTAAAAGGCCCACAAAATTTATCCACCTCAATTTAATGCACAAATGCAAAATAAAAGACAGCACAAATAATGCAAAGCCACCTGAGCTTCAAAATCCCTGAGGTAATCAACACTCTTTTTTTTTTTTTGGACTGCCACTCAGCCCATGCAAGTCTCAACCTCTTCAACACAGACACATTTTAGATTTTCTTTCTATAACAGTGATCTAGAAGAAAAGGATAGTTCTCATTTCTGTGGTTATAATTGCAGCTCCACATCATGCAAATCTTTTGTATTTCTTCCATAGAGTAGAACTCTAAACAGCTGGGAGCTGCAGTTCATGGGATTTGAATGGAGAAGTACTTGGGAGCCAATGACTCCTATAAAGGAGATAGAACCAAAGCTAGGCAAAAATCAAGGAAACTGGCAGAATGGACATATAATGAGATGAAGTCAAAACAGGGAAGAAAGGCCGTAGAGAAAAAAAATCACTGAAGCAATCTGATAGATGAACTCTGTTTATTTCTCCATCATTCAAAACTCTAAGTATGAGGGAGCACCTGTAGGCAACTGTTATCATCCTGCATCTTATTTCTCTATATATCTTTCTGTGAGAGAACAGTACTTACAACTACATGTGAAGACACATATTTCTCTTATTTTTGATCCACTTTTCACTTGAAGCACTTCATTCATTCCCAAGTATTCTCACTCTTAATCCCAGTGACAAAGGCAGTTCGAAAGGCTTATATAATGTTGCAGCCACTGAACACTTTTACTATTGTCAACCACAGCATGGGGCATCTGAGAGATCTTGAAGTTTTACGATTTGACAAATCATCTAGCACATTCACCCCAGGCCCATCTACTCATCTCAGTCTTATAGGCTTTGAGGGACTCTGAACAAGTGACTTGATTAAAATCTAATGCAACCAAAACTCTGCTCTGAAGAGAAAATTCAATCCATTTCCAGTGAAGCAGAAGTGAAAAAAATCAAACAGCTTCCCTTGAGGTACAATGCTGCTGCATACGCTCAGTGCCACTGCGTCTAAGGTGAAGTGGTAAGTGTCAGTCATCCTTACAAATCCCCAAGGTGATAGCTTCACTTTTAAAGCCTTCAACATTCTTTGACAGTAAAGTAAAAACTTAAAGGTCAACACTACTTGCTAAGGACAAGATAAACACAAGAAAATCACTTTGAAATTTTTCATGGATCAGAAAAGTAAACTACTAAAAGGTAGAAGAAAAGTTTTGATTTGCAGTATTATTTATCCAAAGGCTTAACTGAGGGTTATATTTAGGGATGACTTTCTTAATCTGTGCCAACATATTGACATTGCTGTTGCATCAGTAGAAGAGAAATGCCAGCCACTAGCCTTGTCTGATAATCTGAACCTAAATGTTACTTTCTTAAACTACAGAAAATCTGTATTTTACAAAATTTTGCAAATAGTTATCAAAACTCAGTCTCTAGTATCCATAATTTTTAGTTTACATAAAAACATTTTTATTATAATTAATATTAGGAATAGTGGTGCAAGAGGTGTTATTTTTCAGTATTTACAAAACAATTTAAGAAAAATTGTCTATAGTCTCTAAAAAATTGTTCTGCTTCAGGCTAATATGCAAAATTAGCAAGCACATCTTATGCTTGCTGAATGCCTTTTAAATCTGTAGAGCCATGAAAACAAAAAGAACTTTGAATTTAGTTTTCAGCCCCCTTTTTTGGCTATATTATCCACGAAAAGTGGCTGGATATTTGTGTATATTTGGTTTTCTAAGTGGGCTAAATCCTAATTTATTTTTAAAATTGAGACAGAAGGACAATATCCTCCTAGCCACCTTGACAAGATGTGATTTTTGCATCCCGCAGTAACCACTGCCATTGTTACTATGTTATACAACAAGCAGCTGAAATAATACTTGGTCAGAAGACAATCCCATAATGCCAATCATCTTTTTATTTCACTTTGAAAATGTAACACAAATAATTAGTAACCTTTAATACTCAAAATTTGAACACAAGCCACCTGAAAATTCAAAATATGTCCCCCAATCACTGTTATTGTATCTTTGTGGGCTTGCTAATATAATGTTGCATATTGCAGTCATCTATAAACAATCATATCTGTTCATCACATCCTTTACTATTTTAAGAAGATATTTTATTCAATTTATTACTAAATATATGTGTATGGTGATGGAAGTGAGGGAGCATAGAAGAACCTAGATGGATAGCATTCATATAATTTCACTAGCCCCTCCTTTAGCTCAGACTGCTAATATTTTTTATCAATTTTCTGAAAAGAACATCCTTTGAATAGAAACTCCTGATTTTTTTCTCCTTTAAAATGTATATAAGGGTTTTTCTGTTGATGTTTGCTCCTTTTAATCAAGGGAGAAACTGACTGATTGTACAGAATAAACAATGAAACTAACGACACTTTTGCATTTGATAGAACTTAGGCTATGTCTAAACTACATTCCTCTTCCAAAAGAGGAATGTAAATGAGCCCGATGGAAAATGCAAATGAAGCGTGGATTTACAAATCTTGTATTTCATTTGCATAATCGCGTGAGAGTGCTTTTTCGAAAAAGGGTTTTTAGAAAAAAAAACCGCCGCCTAGACACGGGTTCTTTCAGAAGAAAACTCCTTTTTCGAAAGAACCTGTACACCTTATTTTTTCAGGAGTACGGGTTCTTTCAAAAAAGGGTTTTTTTCCCCGAAAAAACCCCGTTTAGACTGCAGTTTATTTTTCGAAAAACCCTTTTTCGAAAAAGCGCTCTCATGCAATTATGCAAATGAAGCACGAGATTTGTAAATCCGCGCTTCATTTGCATTTTTGATCAGGCTCATTTACATTAATCTTTCGGAAGAGGAATGTAGTTTAGACGTGCCCTTAATGTAAGCAAAAAAGTGATTTTTTTTTGCAGTTTTTCACCTAGTTACACTGAACATAAGGTGTTTCTTGTAATTATTGTAAATATACTATTTTAAAGAAATAACAATTGCCAAGTTGATAGTTTTCCTTTTAAGGCAAAGTTGTTCAGAAATATTCATATTCTTAGGACTATCAAAACAGTAGAGAAATATTACATTTCCAGTTTAATTTTAAGGAGATGATTTAAATTTATTGTACAGTATTCAAATAATGCCAAAAATATTTGTAACAAATTTGTAACTATGTATCAGTCTCCTGTATTTTAAAATGACTTTTTACTTTTCCCAAAACATGGGATCAAAAAAGAAAATTTCCTTATTCTAGGATTTAGCTATTTAATACTACAGGTTGAACCTCTCTAGTCTGGCACTCTCTACTCTGGCAACATCCGTGATCCTGCATGATTTTAGTTAGGCGGATGTCCACTTATTATGGGTGTGGCCAAGTTTCCCACAGTCCCATAAAGTTTGTTTACAGACACAGTTTGTTTACAGTCTTGGCTCACGGTGTACTGTGCTGCTATTTAGCTCTAATTTATCCTTGAATGTCTTCTAAGAGCCCAGGAAGCAATGGAAATGTTGGTAATGCTGCTAGACAATACTGTCCTCCCGTAGTTTGGAAAATTCTCTGGTTCAGCACTGGTCAGGTCTAAAGGGTGCTGGAATAGAGAGGTTACAACCTGTAGTATTTGCATGGCTCACAGGATCTGCTTCCATTAAGAGATAGATAGTCTACACAAGTGCAAGAAAAATGAACCAGTGTCATGCAGAACAAAGGTTTCATTTTTATTCAGAATAAAAATGCATTTCAGTCACCATTTAACTGGTATAAAATTCTCTCTTCCTGTACAAAGCACAAAAGGGAAAAATGCAAGGGAAAAATGTTGACCCTCAACAGGAAATACGTTTACATATTAAGAAAAGTTACTGTTTGTTAACTAGAAATGTCAGTCTCCAAGTTTCATTGGTTGATTCTTCATTATAGAAGTGAAGAAATCCCAGCTGTAAAACTGATTTTTATACTATTAAAATACTGAATATGGAACAATAAAAAATGCAATTCAAATTATGTTTTCCATCATGGTTTTGCAGATTGCACTCCTGGAAACAATATGAAGGTCATTTGCCTTTATAATTTATATTCAAACCATACCAGCTGACTAATGGAAATATGTAAAACTTCTCATTAAAAGGCAAACCCTCTTTCACTTGTTGACTAATATCAATGAACATGAAGTCAAGTCTTATCAAGTTTATTTTTTGTTGCATCTATTCACATAAAAGGGTTTGATTTTTTTCCCCAACATGTTTTAGTGAGTAAAGGTCTCACTTATCTGTTATATAGTTATAAAATATTTTCCACTGTAGTACGAACAAAAGTATCTGGGAAGTTGAGAAATCCTCTCTGGTAAAGTTAGCTTAATGCTTTTCAGAGTTGCCTATTATCAACATTTCATAGCAAGTTTCTTTATTTTCAGGCCCCCAAGGAAAGAACAGTAAATTATGACTTGAACTAAACAAGTCACACTTGGCTTCAAAATCAAATTTTCCTACCTCTATTTTCAGGTCCCTGATGAGGGCAGAGGAAATCCTGGTCACAGCCAAATAAGTCATTTTTTGGCTCAGAAATATATTTTCCTGCTTCTGTAGAGCCAAATTCTACCACTAAAAGTACCACAGCTTTACATAATACTTTAACTTTTCTCTTTTTATTTTTGCTCTAGCAACCCGTTTTTAGAGTATGAAGTCATTTTCAACAATACAGAATCAGTCTCCTTTTTCTAAATATCGAATTTTTCTTTTATTGAGGTCCAGTATACTTTCAAGTCTTAATTCTCTTCATTGCCAAAATGTAAAGAAGATACAGGCTGAACCTTTCTACTCCAGCACACTCTGGTCCAGCAACATCTATGGTCCAGCATGATTTTAGTTAGCCAGATGTCCACTTACTCCCACAGTACCATAACATTTCTTTATAGCTACCAGTCCTGGCTCTCAGTGCTCTGTGCTGTTATTTAGTGCTAATTTACCCCTAAATGACTTCTAAGAGTCCAGTAAGCAGTGAAAGAGTTGGTAGTGCTACTAGACAATATTGACCTCCCATGATTCGGCAAATTCTCTGGTTCAGCAGCGATCTGGTCCTGAGGGAACCGGATTAGAAGGGTTCAATCTGTAGGTGTAGACTGTTGAACTAATGCATTTAAGTATGTGCCTGTATTGGGGCAAATAGGAAAAAAAGGTCAAAGTAAATAATATTCTAAAAGGGATCCTGTTTGAGACAGATTAAGTACATAATATGAACTACAATTTAAAAATCGAGAATCATTTAAGTGGACTGAACAGGTTATTTGAAAGACTTTTTCCTCTCATCCTTAATTACCTGAAATAGAAACTGCTATTTTGTCCAATGATATGGACAAAATTATATTTAGCATTAAAAAGCATAATTGACAATGACAAATTTACCTGAATAAGGACTGCAAGATTGTATCCATAACATTACAATTCCAAACATACAAAAGTTAATGACATTTATTTTAGCACCAGACAACATGTATTTGGGTTTGGCGGCTTGTGTGTATTTTCCCTGTGTGCTGCCCCAGTTCCGCACAAACAACCAGTACAGTAGACCTCAAGTGAACTGCCCAATGACCACAAGATCTGTTAAGATGTGAAGGCACCAAGCCACCTCTATTGTTGACAAAGCATGGTAAATAGCATCTGGCAGACTCTACAAGGATACTAAGACATGTAGGGCTGTGACAATAAAAGCTGCTCAGCGAATGGCTGGACTTTCCATTCCCTCCTTGGCCAGACAAAGATATTCCCTCTCACACACATCTTAATCCCTGATATAAACAAGTTATATACTGCCTCTCCTGTAGTTATTACTGCCCCCGATGTCACTAATGACCTCCCATCATACCTTGCACCTGTTGGTTTGATCAAAAGATTTCTATTAGGTGCTGTCATCTTGACCTTCTTTTATAGGAGGGATCAATGTGCTCCTGTTATCCTTTGGGAATGTTCTGTACCATTCCTGATACTGGGATGTTTTGATACCATGTGATAAAGGGCTGTGATTGTTTGAGTATTTTGTGCTTAACATGTCTTAAGAATGTGTCTTTCTGCCATTTTAGCCCAGATTCTATGATCTGGTCAGCCTCATACGAGGCCTCTGAAATAAGGGCTTACATCTCAGGCTCTCTTCCTACTACATTATCTTTCTCAGTCACATTATTTATATTATAACAACACAGTTCACTAGCATTAGCATCAAGTTACAAATAATAAAATATGTGTGGAAATCAGGTTGCTCAGATACAAGTTACATGAGCAGTGGAGATGAGCCAACATCGAATTGCCAGTTTAAAATATGGGTCTCTAAGGACTCAATCCTACAAATCCTTATGCTTGCACATAGTCATAGTGAAACTAATGGGATCACTCAGAAAAGTAGGATCTCTGTGCAAGTGTAAGGGTTTGTAGTATTGAGCCTGAAGAGGCCGTTTATTAACCATCTAATAACCTGACCTGTAACTTTATGTCCATAAAGTATCAGTGACGTTTTTGGTGAGAGAGAAAATAATTGGGTGACATGCTTTAGGAATTCGCCTAATAAATGCTCAACAATTGCACTTCCTATTTAAAAAATATGTCTACTTGTCTAAAGTCTGTTCTGTCACCAGATAGTTAAATATCCACATACTTTTGTCATCTATATATTTATTATTTTATTATATTTAATATGAACTCTGCTGCCTATTCAAAGCACCTCCTCAAATTACAAACTCTCTTAGAAAGTTTTACAATTTCCAATAGCTCATCATTTTTAATTAATAGAATCTGTCACAGAATCTAGAGCAAGGAAGCATCCCCTGAATGTCCAAACCAAAACCAAATAAATAAATCTGGGTTCTGCAGGACTAAGGAGCCAGGAGACTAACCCCCCAGAACCACTCTGTCATTTACAATAAGGGAGTTCCCGCTTGAAGGCTCCCTCCAAGTCAAATGACTTTGCAGGAAAGGTGACATCTCAGGTAACCAAGGCTCAAACAAATTAGAGCATTAAAGGTTAAATCCAGTACCTTTAATTTCACCAGAAATGTATTGGTAGCCAAAACAACTCTTAGTCTTAATCCAGTTCTGATGCAAACTAATCACAAAGATTTAGGTACACTGGCCTAAAAGAAAGCCCCTGTAATGTATTACTTGTGACAAACAGTAAGAAAAGAGAAACCAGGATTCTTATCTCTCCGGAATCAGTACCAATGCTATATTTTTCCTGAGTGCATTTGTCATACATTGTTTGCAGTGTTTTGTGGTAGAAGCAGTTGAATGCCTGGTCTCAAATGCCTGAAAAGCCCATAATTGGACACCTCCTGCCCCACTCTACAAAGGAAGGAAAAAGGATGTAAGGCTGGCAAGCATAAAATGCATCTGCATCATAAGCAGGATAGCAATTTCTCTGCAGACCAAGTATGATTTAACCCTATGGCAATAGGACTGTGATGTTTAGATGCTAACTGCTAAAGCAGAACATGGTCACATCTCCAGCAAGGCTCAATCATTTATGGCAATGGGTTAAAGCTTAATTTGGACCAATTGTATATGCAATTACCCAAGAACTTCTCTCATTCACAATACAGCTTAAAGTTATGAAATATTACAGAGATCAGCCCTCCACTTTTCATATATATTGTACGTAATACATAAACATTTTAAGAATCTGTAGATCCTAAAGGCACCAGAGTTTTGATCATTTAAAATTAACTCAACAGAATTTAAAAGGATTAAAGGAAAAGCATGAAAATAAGCTAAAAACATCTTTTCTAGTTTTGGGGTAATGTACAATGATCCACTAAGACTGTGTTAAAAAAAAACCCATTTCTATCTGTTAATCTAAATCAATAGCGGTCAGAATTTTGTAAGCAGACTAACTTATTTCTTATATTCTACTAGCACAGTGATTCTGCATTGCTTGGGTCCTTAAGGGTAGGGAGCTGAGGAGTGGGGGGAGGGGGAAGGAGGGAGGTGCAGGAATCAAGGCTGAGAGAGTGAGGAGGGGCTCCGGAAAGTGGATGAAGGAGTCAGGACAGGGGGTAGGGAGGTCAGGCCAGGGGTGGGGAGTACAGGAATCAGGGCAGGAGATGGAGAGGTGTGTGGAAGCTCAGGACAGACGGTGAGGGGTGCAGGAGTCAGGGCAGAGGGTTGGGAGGTGTGTGGGGGATCAGGGCAGAAATGGGAGGGTGCCAGAGTCGAGGTAGGAGGTTGCATGTGTGTGGGGCTCAGGGCAGGGCGAGGGCAATAGGGGCCATGCTGCCCGGGTGACTACTCCGCAGGTCTGGCCAGGATGGCAGAGACCATGCTGCCCAGCTAGTGACTCATCAGCACAGGATTCTTACTTGTATCCAGAGCCCCACCCCCAGTGGCCACTCTCTTACTGGTATGCTTACCCCCAGTGGTCATTCTACAGCATAACTGTCCTTGCTATCAGACCCCTTCTTTTCTGTTTTATGAGAAACTCTCTTATTCCAGGCACAACCAAGCCCTTTGCTTTAAGTTACAGTAAGAGGAAGCTGCATAACTAATTTGGTGGTCCTAGCTCTTATAGTTTAGGAGGAATTCTTGAACAAATGGACTCAGACAGATGGATGGAAAAACAAACACAAAACTCTCTCAAATACATAATAGATATCCTCTGTATACATTTGGCACCTGCCCTTCATTATCATCACGCAATTTCATTATAACAACTGGGCTGCCTAATTTCTTTTCTTCACTATCATGCACTTCAGAATTGTTTTGCAACCAGGTACACACTCTCATAAGGCCACAAACAAGCCTTTTTCAGTGAGGAAAAAGTGCCACCATAAAGGTAACAATTTGACGTCTACTGGCAAAAGGAGTAACGTAAATGAGGTGATCAAGAACTTTCTGAAATATCTGACAAACTTTAAGGTAGGGACAAAGTAAAGCATTCCTCAGTCGAATTTACACAGAAATAGTGCTAACAAGATGTCACTTTGAACCTAAGTTGCCTTTTGCTCAATAAATCTACAATAGTAACTAGCTTTTCCAGTATTATCTTAGGAGCATTTCCATGAACCAGCCAGCTCTTCAAAACTGATGCTAAGAGACTGGTGCATGCCCTTCTCTCATCTAGAATTGATCACTGTGGTGCTTTGTGCAGTGACATATCTAAATATACACACACAGAACCTCAGCCTACTTGAAATTGGCAGCTAGTGTTTTTATCCTTGCTGAAAATTTTAGTTTTCTTGAATCTAACTTTTAAAACTAAAAAATACCTCACCACAGTATTGATGTTTGGTATCTAGTGAACAGTAATGGTCTGTAATATCTGGCTCTGGATTTTATTTCAGACCTGGCTGATGTATTAAACAAATATTATATATATATGTGAGTGTGTGTGTTTCTGTGTGTACACAGAAACACACACAATTATAACCTTAAGGATGACAATTTATCCTTGTCAGGAGGAGGTTCAGGGTCTGAGAGGGAGTTGTCATGTGTGAGAGGGGTTCGGGCTGTGGTTGGGTTCAATTGGGTGGTGCTTATCTCAGGCTGCTGCCAGTCAACAACACAGTGAAGCTAAAGGAGACTCCCTGCCTGCCTTGGCTCCACACAGTGCCAGACATGCTGGCTGCTTCTGGGAGCAAAGGCAGAGGTGCAGCCAGGAGGCTATGCAGGGTGTGCACTGCCTGCACCCACAGGCACCACCCCTTCAGCTGCAATTGCTTGTAGCCACCGGGGGCTTCAGAGCCATCACTGAAAGATGGCTGCAGGGACATGCCGGCCACTTTTGGGAGCTACACAGATCCAGGGCAGGCAAGGAGCCTGCCTTAGTCCAGCTGCGCTGTGAACTGGACCTTTAACAGCCAGATTAGCAGTGGGTATTCTGGTCAAAAACCAAATGCATGGCAACCCTATAGGCAGGAGCAAAATGTTATGGATGCGTAATACATGATTAAAAAAGATAAAGCTAAAAATGCAACAAGCATTGTACTAGCAGACACCACTAAACTAATACATTCTTACTAATCCCTTGTAGGATGAAGTTTTGTTTTTGTTGTAACCCAGGCAATACTTACACATGCATTTTGGACAGCAAAGAAATCTTTGATTATGGATTTAAAATGCAGAATAAATCCCCGAAACTAAAGAAACTAAGTCAGTTTTGGGTGTCAAGACCAAACTTGTTACCTGTTTGTTTGATTTGGCTTATTTATAACCAGCGTCTGGCAGCTCTACTATTTGTTTATTATGTGATATTTCATTTTGGTTGTTAGCTCTGTACAGGAATATAAGGTTATTTTATAAAGCACCTTTCAAAGTTATGTAGTCTTAATGGTGGAGGTTATTATACATGGAACAGAAAAGGAACTAACAGTTGGATAACTGTTCAGTTGGGACACAGAGAATACTAATAAATAGTGTTACTAATAAATTTGAATAATGTGAGTTCTTATGTTTCTTTGGTACTGTTATCTCTATATTCCTAACTGATCTCATGCCATGTCAGCCACCTTTTAGCATAAGAGTGGAAACTCTGGAATTTTATGCTCAGTAGAGATACCTCTAATTAGCATCTCAAAGAATTCAAGTGAGTTGAATATAAAACATTTGATGTAAATGTGGATATATGTTAATGTTAATACTCTTTGTATACTCAGATTCTAAAAGAAGGAAAAGCCTTATTTATTTTGGATTAGATTGATAAAGGATGAGCTTCTGGCTTTATCTATTGAATGGACCACAATGTTTTATTTTTTACAAAGAATTTCTTCTTACCCCATTAACTAGTATTCATATTTACCAGTCAGTAACCAGACACATAAATGCTGATCTTTCTCCCTGTATAAGCTGTATCTCTTAGTCTTGATTCTATGCAAGAGGATGCTCATTGAAAAATGAACATGGAGAATGAAATTGGTTTTTTTTTTAAACAACTGTCTCATTTTAGAGGAGTTGCATCCACCTCCAAACAGTGCTACTTTATTGTCGTGGCCATATTTTCAAAATAAAAACTGGGACACTTAGGTGGCAATTTTTTTTTAGAGTTTTGAAACAGTCATAGTGAAGACAAAAGTACACTTTTAAATGTGGGCAGGTGTTACTACTGCCACCTTCTAACTCAACAGAAAAACAGGCATATTTCTACGAACTAGTGAATATTTTCCAGTAAGTTGCTGTGCTAAATGAGTTGACACAGTGAATGTGTGTCATTAACATTCACCTTAAGCACAAGAACAGCTTTGCTATTGACTGCACTCTTGACTTCTCTCTTTAAATACTTTTCAGCAGACTGAATACTTCTTCCATTTGACTGTTTGTTACTGGTAAGCCAAGAACAAATTCTACTCTCTGTAGCAATATATCTTTGGGTGTAAACCAGGCACCCATAAAGCAAATATAGCAGTAAAAGAAAAATACTTCAAATGTTGTGAATAGAAAAGTGGTAAATACTCCTAAATTATTATACCTAACAAATGTCAACAGCAAGATATCACATTGCATGTAATGAAAACACACTGATTTCTGCAGTGTATATAAGCAGTCCCCTATTCTGTTCACTGAAATATTGCGCTTAGAGTTTCAGTATTGAGATTGGCAGTCCTTGAGTCACTTAACAGTGAAAGAAATGGCTTCAGACAATTTGGAAAACTTTCACTTATGGGACCTTTGATCTGTATTTTTCTTTATTCCTATATTAGATTATGTGAATCTATTAGTATAAATTAGTAATGCTATTATCCAATTTATCTTGCTCATGTGGCAACCAGTAGAATTATTTGCTGGAGGATGTCAGGTTATGTTTTTCATGGATAAAGCAGGTGGACAAGAGTTACAGTTGTAAGGAAAGAGAATTAAAAATATGAAGACTACATTTAAGCTGATGTATTCTGAAATCTAACTAATCAATCATTATAAATTTTGGTGCTTCTATAACATCTAATCATGGTCCAAGGCCCCATCCTGCTAGGTGCTGTAGCACAAAGAAAGAATTAAGCTACAGAGATAATTTGTAGATTGCCTCTCTCCAGTGGGACTGAATTCCAAAAACAAGGGCATGCTATGGAAATATGTCTCAAGCATGTCCACCTCTACCATATGCTGTACAACATGTGTTTATTTAGATTTTGAATTAGTACATCAATTGAGTTTCCTGATTTCTGCTTATTTCAAGGGAGTGGCTGAGAGTCATGAAATATGCCACCACTCAATGATGTGAAACTACTTCGCAAGCACTCAGGGCTGAGTGACAAGCTGTAAATCGAATTAAGCTATCTTACTTCAGTTATGTAAGTTATGTAACTTAGGATGACTTACAATGGTGTCTGCACCACACTATGTCCATGGGAGATGCTCTCCCATCACCTTTAAGGGAGTTGCAGCACAGACATCAATGGGAGAGCACCCTGACAGTGACTTAACTTGTCTTCACCAGATCTGCTAAATCAACACTACTGCATCCATCACAACAGTGCCAATTTAGCTGGAAGTATAGACAAGCCCTCAGAACCAAATCTCTCACTGAATTTGATGTAACAGACAGTAACAATAACTCAACAAATGCAAATGAGGACTAAAATGCACTGACAGTTATGTGGCAAAGCTTCCACAACTTCTGTATGTATTATGCCAGAGTTTTGCCAACGTCAGGTCCCGCTTCTTTATGAATATTTCTCTATCACCCCCATAATGACTGAACCAACAATCAGGGTTGCAAACAACAACAACAAATTGTATTATTTACATGTACAATGGGTACTATTTTTAGTTGGGTACACACACCGCAAGTCAGTCTCTCTCAGATTACTCATTACATCTTTCATACTTTATTTTAATCCCTTTTCAGAACAACAATGAACCTAAACATGAGCTGTTTACACATGCTGATGAGC
>JANRFK010000867.1:18968108-18991445 GCA_030068395.1 Apalone spinifera
CTATTATGGGAACTAATAAATAACTTTTCTTTATTGGCCCTCTCCACACCACTGCAGTACTTTGGAGCTCACATTTGTTATTGGGTTGGTAAACTCTAATTACAGAGCAAACAACAAGTTTGGAGTGTCTACCCTGCTTCTAGACAATCTGCCCTGAGGTTGGCACCCTCAGTTCTGAGCCATTTCAGACAGCATGACAATAAGCATATCTACAGAACAAAATGGGTAGATTTTTTCCATTATCCTGTAATAAGGAAATAGGTTTTGCTTTTAATATATGTAAAACATTGGTTTCAGTTTTCAAATGAACTACTAGAAACTCTGGATCAGAAAGTTTACAAACAGAATGATTCGACTCCTTGTTGATGCAAAAACAATATAATAAGGAGAATTAACATGCAACAGGGTAATCAATCTCACTGGGTTGCTTCAAAATTTCATAACATCATACAGGATCCACTGTCAAAAATTATATATATACTCATACACACACATACTGTAGATACTGTATCATCTCTACAGATTTTTTTAAAAACTTAAATTCACCCATCCAATCCTACTGTATTCTTTTCATTTTAAAAAGAAATAGCTTCCACTCAATATCAGCAAAGATTTTACTGGAACATCTTTATCCTGATCCATCAGAAAACATCTGCAAAGCCAACGTTCTTTCCACTGTTATGGATTACACAGTAATGTAATCAGCATTCTCTATTTCTGTTCTTTGAGGCATATACTCAAAGCCCCTACTGGCTTGTGATGACTTCAGATTTGTTTTTTAACTGACAGCTGCCATGACACCAGCAAGTCTACCTTCTGTATGTAATTATGCAGATTATGAATATAAATTAATATGGCAGGTTGCGCCCCGTGCTTGCTATGCTCACCAATCCCCTTCTCTCTGGCCACTTTCACGGCCAGACAGGGTGATGATGTCATTCTGTTGCCCATCAGAAAAAACATATATATATACACACACACACACACACACACACACACACACACATACACAAAGAGATTTGGCAGGGATAAAACAAAATTTAATACAAAAGTTTATTTAGTTCACTTTCATGGTGTTTGCCATATATAGGATTTTTCTCATATATAGAAAGCGTATGCAAATGCTTATATAAAACCTGATACACACACTAGACTCTCTGATAAAACAAGTGCTATAGAGATGTCTACAAATAAAAATAAATATAATATAATATACATCCATGGTTCATAGGAACTACGAACTGAAGTGCAGGGTTATCATGAAAAACAATAGCACTTTTGAGTTGGAAAACACAAATGAGAGCGGGGTACACTGCCATAAACCAAAGGCAGAGGCCATTAATGCTCACAGTCTGTCACTTTCTCTACCCAGGGGAATAATAGTTTTTGCAGGGCAAGGCAGTCTATATATGTTTTATTAAACCCTTTAAAAACTGACTGTCTAATGGCTCTAAATGAAATGAGGTTTTCCTCTAAGAAAGCAGAAAATTGTGTTAGGTGAGTAGCATCTGTCATCTTCCCAGAAGCTGATGGATGTTCACTTGATGTTTCCCTTTTGTAATTTTAAAACAGTCGCAAGTTCTTCCCAGGGAGCTGAATTTTTAGTAGCTAGGCTTATCTCCCAACTCTATTGTTTCCTGTTTCTTAGACAGCTGCTGAAGCTTTCCAATATCTTGCGAGTTATGGGAGAAGAGGTTTCCTCAATATCTTTGACCATTCTCTCTCTCAGCTCCAGCTGTGGTCCTCATATCCCACTTCACGGATATGCTACATTTTCAGATTCCTGTTTAATTTTTCTCAAAATCTCAGGGGCAGGTAAGGGGTTTCCTATTCCATGTAACAAAGCCAAAGATTTTCTAAAGCTACAGGGTGAGTGTAATTTCCAAAATCTTAAAGGGAAATTGACAAGTTAAATTTCAGCAATCATACTGCACTAGAACACTATGAGAAAACAGTTATTTTCTTTGAACTATCCTCTGGTTGACTGGTTTCTGAGGAACAGGTCCTTGGGAATGGATGAGAAAACTAAAGAACACAAAAAGATCAGGTCTCTTTCATATGCCCCCACTCTAGGGACCTATTACTCAGAAATTCCTTACACAGAATATATACATTTAATATTTAATGCTAATTTTAAATGGGGATAGCTTTCTTATTTTGCCAGTAGAATAAATAGGGTCACATGAAAGAAATCCTTACATCAAGCAGTATTTAGAGCAGTGTTTCTTAAACTTTTTAAGACCAAGGAACACCAGACAATTTTTTTTTAAATGAGGAACACCAAGGATATTTTTTTGAGCCAAAAAAAAAAAAAAAGAAAAAGTCCCTGGGGGCGTGGGAGGGAGGAGAGGAAGAGTCAATTGGGTGGCCATTTTGAACTCTGTTCTTCTCCGTGGCACACCTCCAACTACCTAGCGGCACACCGATGTTTTCCGGAACACAGTTTAAGAAACACTGATTTAGAGAGAGGGAACTTTCAGGGAATTTAACATAGATGACATGCAAAGAGCAGCCCAGGATCAATAGGAGGGCTGAAACATTGTTCATGACCTGAGACACATCTGACAGCACAGGAAGGATTCAGATACCAGCTTTGGATCTACTCAGTTGTTAAATAACCATTAACTTGTATTACACTGCAAACTACAGTGTAATACAAGTTAATCGTTATTTAACAACTGAGTAGATCCAAAGCTGGTATCCTTCTTGTCATTTGCAAAGGACTTGTCATCATGGTATTTAGATATATCATTATTTTCTAAAATAGATGGTCCTTGAAGTGATTTTAATGACTGCCCATAAACCTATTCTCCCACTGCCCCAACCTTATACAAATGAAACCCCTAACCTTATACAAATATCCTGTACCTCACTGAAAGGTTATAATTATACATAAAAGTCCTATTCTTCACAACTTACAACATATTCTTCACCTCATTTGTACAGGAAGGTTTTGTAAAGCTACAAAGTACATTTTATCAAACTTACCAATCTAGTATCTGAATCCATTTAACTATTAGTTGGAAATGGGGTGTGGCGAAACAGCCATTAGGCTTTCCTTAATAAAAATCACAGTATCGGCAGTATTGTTAGTGCAAAAAGTCAGGGATCCTCAAGAGACTAACATTGATCTAAAAGCCTTTTCCCATGCAGAGCTCTTCATGTGTTTGCTACCAGAATTTTCTTTTTGAATAAGCATTGCTTCAAAATCAAAGTGTGTCTCCAGTGGGCTGGAAATGTGTTTGAAGGGTCAAACAAAAGTTCTATACACCGGTAGCAAAAAACTTCAGAAATGGAAAACACAGATGTACCCAACCCAGTGGAGTTTCAAAAACCCCAATTGTGGTGAAACTCAAATGGCTACAGAGTGTTTGGGACAGCAAGGACAACCACTTGCTGAAGAGGAGGCTAATGCCAGACCATGTAAGAGTCAACATGTAAGAGATACCAATGGATACACAGCATTCTTATAATACCATATTCTATAATTTCTTCAGAATTGGCACATCAATATAATTTTATTTACAGTTTATATAAAATAGAGGGGGTTGAGAGGAGCTAAAATTCATTACTTTGAAATATTTCCTTTTAATTAGAGGATCTTGTATGAATGTTTATAACATTTATAAATTTCAAAGACATCTGAAAAAACATCTAGTTAAAAAACCCTGTAGCTTAGTGATAACATTCTACATTGCTGCGCTGCAGTTCTAGGTTCTATTTAGTTGTGAACAGCAAGGGGTGTGGGGAAGTGTGGGACAATGGTTAATTTATGTCACTGTCTCATGCAGTAGTTCTCAAACTTTTTGGCCCGTGGACCATCAATGCAAATCTTTCTGAGAACCACCAGTTGCTAATGGAAAGTGACTGTTAATTACATAATTATGCCCGAGCCATTCTGCTAGTGATGCAGCTAGGGAGAATGGTTTAATTTAAATTATTAAACAGATTAACTTTCTCGTGTTAGTTTATCAAACTTCATTTTAAATAAAACAAAATATTAATTTATGTCCAACAAAAAAGGATTCAATGTTTTATCTATGGCTGGGGTGGGTAACCTTTTTTGGGTCAGGGGCTAAGCTCGAACTGTGGACAACCTGGGAGGCGGCCGCGGACCACTAGTGGTCTGGGGACCACACTTTGAGAACCACTGCCCTAGTGAATACCTATAATTGATTACGCTGATTGTTTCAAAAAAGAATCCCAACATCCAGTCTGCAGTCAGCTGGGACAAAAGAACCTGGAAATCAGGGGTATCAAAGAAGGGGGGAAAAGCCTCAAGGCTCCAAAAAATGTAGAGGCTCACAGTGAACTTTTAAATTACTGAAAAGTATAAGCATATAAATTTAGTTCCATACTTAGGAAATTACAAACTATCAAAAACTTATTTCTTCTCCTCTCACCCCAAAACAATTTTGGAACAGTCCTTTAACCTCATAGTACTAGAAACATTTAAAGAACTGCAGAGGTACAGAAACTGTATCCATCTGCGTCTCTGTGTACTCATACACGGTGCACAAGTATTTCGTCAATGACTATGAAATTCACAGAGACACAAAAAATGCTGTCAACTTGAATTTGTGTTCTTCGAGCCCTTTGATAATTTATAAAATGTGAAAATGGCCATAAATTCCACAAGTTCATGAAATCAACCACAAGCATCAGACCAAAGAAAATGCGTGTAAAGGCAATTCCAGCTGCCTAGAAATCTTACTGGAGAGGAAGGAACAAAACTAGACCACAGTCCACTTAGAAAAAATCAGTTTAATTCCACCCTGGGGTTTTTTTTTTAAATCTTTCAAGTTAGTGCTCTATTGAATCTATTCATATTCAGCTCACCCACATAAAGGTCTTCCAGATAGCTACGTAAAAATAAAAATGTAGGAATACTAATTTCAAGCATAAATCTAATAAGGTCTTACAATGTTCTAGATCATAGTACAATAATTAAGATCATTCCAGCATTTCATTTACAAGAACTCATTATATATAAACAGATTTGTCATTAAAAAAAAAAAATCCACAGTGGATAAGATACTGCCTCCACGTGCTGATTACAAACTTCTGAAGTAATTCAATAACAGAAATCTTTCATCATTTTTGTGATATAGAATTCATATTCTATGTTTTGTGATAAAAAATCCAAAATTATTAAAACTTAACTTTGCAATACTTTGTGGCTTTTTACAAATATCCAGAATATTAAAAGTGGCTTGTTTTTGCCCAGAAGCCACGAGAAGCACTTTAATGTTTTTTATAAAACACTAGTTATTTAACAAAAGCAACAAAAATGAGACTGCACCAGAGGCTGAATATTTTAATAGCTTTGCTTTAAATTTTATACTGTTATACTTGCCTATATTTTTTATATTGCCTTTTTTCTGTCAGATGGAAAATTACACACTCACATTTCTGTATTTATCTGAGTGTTCTATTTAACTAATCTCTTTCATATGTTTTCATCAGTACAGATCCCAAAACATTAGCCATAATGCTAAGAAGAGCTATTCCATTTTAAGTTTTACAATACCAGTTCATGAGAAGACTAATGTACTCATTTGCCTAGGCCACAGCAGGAGGTAATCAGCATAGGAGATGTCAATTTAAAAGTTCATTTTAACTAATTTAATCTATCCCACACTCCTTACTGACTCCTGCAAAACTGCAATTTAAATCACTGATAGTTTTAGTTTTGCCTGAGTAAAGAGGTATGTGTTTTCCATGAGCTCGGCAAGTGACTTAACTTGGGGCACATGTGTTTTGTTTTTTCATATGTAAATTTAATATTTGTGAAGTCTGCCTAGTTAAAAGCCCTAGAAACTGAAGTCCTATTCATATTCACTGAACTGGCACATTATAAGCTACAGAAGTGGAAGCTGTCCCAAAGTGCTTGTCCCTAACCGGAGAAGCAACAACTTTGAGGCTACGTCTAGACTGCAAGCCTCTTTCGAAAGAGGCTTTTTCGAAAGATACTTTCAAAAAAGCCTCTTTCGAAAAAGAGCATCTAGACTACAACCAGTACTTTCAAAAAAGCAATCCGCTTTTTCAAGAGAGCACCTAGGCAGTCTGGATGCTCTCTTTCGAAAAAGCACAATTTGCATTACATAGCACTTTTTTTTGAAAGAACATTTTTGAAAAAAGGTGTTATTCCTCGTAAAACAAGGTTTTCAGCGGTCGAAAAAACTGCCACGTTCTTTTGATTTACTTTCGAATGAACGTGGCAGCAGTCTAGACACGGGAAGTTTTTTTCGAAAAAAGGCAATTTTTTTCAAAAAAACACTGTAGTCTAGACACACCCTGAATCAGAGGGTCGTTCAGCCTCCATAGTGATTCAATTTTTGGCCCCTCTAATACAACTGCCAACTGCGGTGGTGAGTTTTATAGATCAGGCACATGTTCTCAAAGGTTTGGACAGACACTAACATCCAATCAAAAATCTGAATAACTGCCAACATGGCCTGGGGTTGAATTGTTGACCTATGAGTCCTACATTCCACTAACCAACTACTATGCCTAGTTTGGAAGTCTTCCACATTGGTAGTTAAAATTAGCAATTTTATGTAAAATACTATGGCCAGCTTTTGTAAGACTATTTGGTATAATTACAAAAAAATACACTTTCTACAAATGCAAATCTCTTTACCAATAATTTTAACCAGTCTTTTTAAAATACAAAATTTATATTTTTTCTTCACAGGGATAACCATAAAGTACGCTTTATTTCTCACATTTCCCTCCTACTCTCCATTTATTTCCGTTCTCTTTCCTCCACTTAGGATTAATTGATGTTTCTGCTTATGTGCAATTCCAAAAAGTAAATCTTTTGTTCTCACACGCTATTCACATTTTGGCAGAAAAATGAATGGAGCAGCCATTGGGGGAAAAGGGTTTTCTTATAGTACCCTTCTTAGTCCTAGTCTGGGTAGACAGGTGTCAGGAAGAAATGCACTTTTCTTTTCTTACTACAGAAAGTCTCTCCGGATTTAGACCATCTGCAAGAACTAGCCCAAGTTGCTGGTATACCACAGCATGATCATACATCTATATCAGATGCCTTTTCCCTTCCTCTCAGAAGAAATTTCTACCAACTAAGATGACAGGATCATGGTGAAGATCATATTTCCTCTGATGAACTCAGAACAGTCTAAAAATGTCAGCATTTAGTTCCATTGGTATTATATCTCCTTTAATAATCTTTTTGGATGATGAGATTTGCTGAATCACCTAGTTATCTATAGCTGTAATGCTTTGTCCAAATCAGTCTCCCACTGGCCTCAGGCCCTATTCAGTCCTCCACAGTGGTTAACTGCGTAGCTATATGGTTCTAGCTTTGAATTTAGGAATGAACACGGTGTCCACATTTATCATTCTCTGCAATGACAATTTTTAGTATTTCTCTTAGGGAGCTCCTTAAAGTAAGTTACAAAAGGAATGAGGCACTGGTAAAGCAATCTAGTATTAGCAGGAAGACCTGTTTCTCTGTTCTTTCTTTCAGGTTTTTTACTCAGGTGTGAGTTTTGGACAAAGTCCCAACATGCAGATGGTCACTGACAGATGTACTAAATCTACTCAAACAGTAGTGGTCTTAAATACATGTCTTCTAGGATCTATTGAAGATGATGTCAGATCAGATTCCACCTGCTTTTTATATAAAACTTTCAACACTAATACTATAGCCTGATACTAAATGTGATTTCTTCAAAAAGGTATGGCAGAACATTGTGCTAGTATTGCTCATGGTAAAAACTCACCAAAATACTAATTTGCCAAACATGTCTACTAAAAGGGCTTAGAATCCAAGGTGTGACACATCGAGATCACTAGAAATCTGAAGCATGAACAATTCAATTGTTGTTAGTTATTAATATTGATGTAGCTCTCAAAGGGCCAGTCAAGGTCAGCATACCATTTGTGATAGGTGCAGTAGAAATGCACCATCCCACAGAGGTTAAAATTTTAAGAAGCTAGAATGAGAGCACAACGATGCAGAAACAACATCAGTAAGTGATGAAGACCCCATCTCTCAGTACTTAGGAGTGGGGCAAAGAGGAATTGCAGAGTAATTAGTAAATAGGAACAGTATAATTGGGAACAATGATAAGAATAGAAGGAGGACACTAAATCAGAGCATACTGAAGAACATGGAGAACTGGGAGAGTGATGCTGTGTAGAAGAGAAGTGGAAGGCATTTGGACCAATGTATGTCTTACAATTCCTGATGGGGGATGAAGAGATCCTCCTGTGCCATGACATCTCCCCCCTTCCCCACCATGTTTGCTAAGGAAGCTGAGCCCATTAACAGCCAGTGCAGAAGGAAATGGAATAGGGAGGGGTCATGCTGCAGCCCCACTAGCTTTCAATTATCTATGAAAATGTTATGAAAAATACTAAACAGTATTTAATAAAGTAGGCGTGTTTCAGTTTTCTTTCCCAGTCCAATCACATATCTGTTGGCAAAAAATATCCTTTAAAACTAAAAGCAGCAACCAATTTATGTCATCTATACTACAAGTATCATAAGCGTAATATTTCAAAGGGTGATCACATGCATCTTTCGCATGAGTTTCATTTTGAATTTATTTTTATAGTGTTGCTTATATTGTTTTGCATTTCTACTTTTTAATTAGTTTCCTAAATAAAAGTTTATTCACATTGGTAGATATGATCACGGAAATGTGAGAGGCAAGGTGGACAAGGTAATATATATTTTAGATCAACTTCGGCTGATGAGAAAAATACGTTTTCAGGCTTCCAGAGGACATGAAAAAGAGCTCAGTGTAAGATTTTCCGGCCTGTGTCAAACTCTGTGATTCACTTATTTACTGTAAATTTGGAGAATTAATATGAATGTAAAGATCACCTAAATTAATCAGCATCAGAAAATAACTCAAGCCTATATAAAATGAAAGTCTATATAAAGAGAGCTCAGGCTGGAACTGACAGACAAGATCTTTAAAAAAAAATGGGTATCAAATGCTTAATAAATTTTTATTTCCTAAAAGAGAAGTTAGATTTTATTTGTGAGATGTCATCAGTGTATAGATGGGATGGATCCAAGAAGCTGAAAACAGATCTTTCTCCAAATCTCACATTCCTTCTGACTTTTTAAATTTCTTCCAAGGTTTATAGAGAAAGTTCACACAAGCTTTTAATATTCTTAACAGGTGGGATTCTCTGTTGTGAAATCTTCTGCCATCTTGTCCTTCTTTCTTTAAGCTGATCCCAAGAGAAAGCTACCCTGAACAGGAAATCCATAGTATTAAGTGCTATCCCAAGAGACTGAGGCATTTAGACCTTTCACCCCCCATTGCAAAACAGAGAATCAGCTTAAAGAAAAGCCTTTTCACAGCAGACAGATAGCTGTAAACTTCAAGAACTCCTTTGGAACAAGAAATCATTTTTTCAGTTTTGACATACTGTATCTATATTACTCACGAAACAATTTCCTGCAAGGAAACACTACCAGATATTGTCCAATACAACATTATGACCAAGGCGTATGTAAGAGATATCTGCATATGCCAGCAAACTTGGGGTAAAATCTGAGGTGGCCCACACAGGCTTGGAAGATATACTGTGTTAAAAAAAATGCAACAAAACTACATAATTAAACTAAATTCTGTACATGGCAGAAAAATTCTGTAGTACTATGAACCAGGTTAGGATCACTGTGCACATACCAGCACAATAAAAAGTGAATAATTCATCATCATTTTTGAAGAAAGAGTATGCATCACTCAACTTGGGGGAAACACAAGGGATTTCACTGGTATGATTTTTCTTTAGGGACAATGACAAAGTGCCGCTCACCAGCAGGAAACTGAAGCACTGAACTGTGTTCCATGTGCCATAAATCAACACTGCAGCCTACAGGATGTCTCTCTGGTACCAACATACCATCAATTTTTCAATAACCTCCTTAAATAATGGAAATATGAATGGTGACAACAGTAATGAAAAATGAAATGTTTTGCACGCTAAAGACTCCAGAATAACATGGTTAATATGTTGCTTCTACTGTTAAAGTAGCCATTTATGCAAAAATCTACATTTTTTTCTTAAAATAAATTGGCAGACCTTTGAAACAATGAATCATTTAGAGCTATCTTATTCTTTTGTGGCTTAAAGTCTTCTAAGGCAACAGCTTTCTGTGTTACAGCAGCACTTATATGTATACACATTTACCTTAGGCTATTTATATTGGTTGGCTTGCTAATGAGACAATCTCTTTTACAAAAGCAAAAGTCTTTGAAAAAGGGCTATTTAGAAGTTGCTTTCCAAATCAACCCTGACTTTTAGCTACAGCAGGTATACCCTAACAAGGTTAGCATTCCACACTGCTGTCCTCTTCCTCACCAGTTGTCAAAAAACAAGTTCAGTCATCCCTTGACCTCTTTTTTCTAAAACAAACAAAAACAAAACAAGAAAGAGATAGACAAAATTGGCTGAGTGGCACATTAGCAGTGAAGCACAGTGCCATGTGGGAAAACTGATTCAAAATGGACTTGTACTCCTAGACCTTGGGCCAACCAAGCCTGAGAATGCTGTAAATGGAAGTAGCAGGTTGTGTGTCATGTGAACTGGATCCATCAGTAGAAGAGTAACAGCAGGATTTGGCTTTTAGGCTCCTTTCCTTGTGAATAGAAAAAATAATGTAACTAAGTATTTATATAGTCCTTTTGATTTATAGATCTCAAAGCACTTGATAAAGGTAGGTGTGCTTACCTGCAATTACAGAATGGGAAACTGAAGAGAAGAAAAGACAAAGGTTAAGCAATTTGCCTAGTGTCATATAGTAAAACTTAAACAACAATAGTCTGGTAGCACCTTAAAGACTAACCAAACATGTAGATGCTTGAGTTAGTCTGTACAGGAAAAAATTAAAAAACAACAAATGGTCTGGTAGCACTTTATAGACTAACAAAACTTGTAGATGGTATCATGAGCTTTCGTGGGCACAGCCCACTTCTTCAGATGTCCGGAGTTTTGAGTTTAGGATGTGCAGACCCAAAATAAATAGGGGAGAAGGGAAGGGAAAAAATGGAAGGGGGCGGAAAATAAGGAGCAGAGGGTATAAGAATATCAAAAGGAAAACCAAATAGGCAGAACTTTTGTGGGTACAACACAGTTTTTCAGATCACTGGAGTATTAGGTCAGTGCTAGAACTCGATGTAAAAAACTCCCCTCTCAATCCCAGATTGCCAAATTTTGTGCAGTGGTTGATCTGACTGGGTAACAAGAGAGAAAGTCAATTACAATTTAAAAAGGAAAATATCAGACTAGCCTCCCAAAGTTGGTTAAAAGCATCTGTTGTGCAGGGGTCTATTTACATTTGCAGGAGATAATGCCGCCCACTTCTTGTTTTCTATGTCACCTGAAAGTGAGAACAGGCATTCCCATAACATTGTAATAGCTGGTGTTGCAAAATATTTACATGACAGATATGCTAAAGATTCATATGTCCCTTCATGCTTTAACCACCATTTCAGATGATGTGACCATGCTGATGATGGGTTCTGCTCAATAAAGACCCAAAGCAGCACACACCACCACACATTCTTTCTCATCATTTGAGTCAGATAGCACCAGCAGATTTTCTTTTTTGGTGGTTCAGATACTGTAGTTTCAGCATTGGCGTATTGTTTCTGTAAGCACAGTCATAGAATCATAGAATACTAGAACTGGAAGGCACTTCGAGGCATCATCAAGCCCAATCCTCTGCCCTCATGGAAGGATTAAGCATCAGCCAGATCAGGGGTCGCCAACCTCTTCAAACCAAAGAGCCAAACTACATCAAAATTCAGAACAAGTGGTCAAAAAGGAGCTGTATAAGAATGCCCATTTGCATGTCTGAAAATATACAACTTAATATTATTGATAACTGACAATGATTAATAGCATAAATTAAATATTGCACTCACAGACACTTATTTAATGGGGCTTCTGCTGCTGCATCTTTTCATGCATTTCTTTGACGTTTACATCATAACTGGCCAAATCCACCTTCATTCATGCATTCAGACGGTCTTCTGTCAATCTTATGGCAGGAGGTTGGAGATATGGGGGTGCAGGAATCTGGGCTAGAGTACATGAGGGGCTCAAGGCAGGGGATTTGGGTGTATGACTGGCTCAGGGCACACGGTCGGGGGTGCAGGAGTGTTATGGTAGGAGACTGCGGATGTGCGGGTATGAGGGGCTATGGGCAGAGGATTCAGGTGTATGATGGGCTCAGTGTTGGTGTGTGGGGGGGGTGCAGCCAGACTGGAGCTAGACCTCAGCTGGGGACTTGTTGGCCAAGCTTCATTTTTAAATAAAGTAAAATACTACATCCAACACAAAAGGTTTCAACATTGTCTTTATTTATGGCAGGAGTGAGGTTGGGGGCCACTGAGTTTGGGTGAAGGAGGCAGTTGTGACCCGAGGCACAGGATTGGGGTGCAGGAGTTTGGATTGTGACCTAGGGCAGGGGACTGGAGTGCAGGGTCTGGGAGAGGGTATGGACTCAGGAGGGGGGTAGAGGGTTTGGTTTATGAGGGGTGCAGAGGCTGGGGGGAGAGAAGGGCTGGGGTTCCAGAGGCAAGCTCTGGCCAGGAGACTTACCAGTGAGACTCCAGCCCAGCATGTTGCTCAGGCAGGAGCCTGTCCCACCCCCGCACAAGCTGCATGGCCTTGTGCTCCGTGAATAACAGCCTGAAGGGAGTAGGGATTAGTGCTTCGTGCACTGCCTGTTCTTGAAACAGGCAGCTTCCATTGGCTAGAAACTGGCCAATGGGATCGTGCTGGGGGCAGGAGCAGTCGTGAAGCACCACTCTCTCTTCCCGGCTCATAGTTTGTGGAACACAAAGGGCCCAGCAGCTGCTTTTCAGAGCCGCAGGCGGGGGGTGGAGCAAGCAGGATTATTTTGCCCAGCCCTGCTGTAGTACCAGCACGGGCTCCCTACTGGGGGGGGTCGGGACAAAATGGAGGGGTTGGGCTTGCGCTTCAAGACAGACATATCTGGCTCCCTAGTAAGCCATATTTGGCTCGTGAGCCATAGGTTGCCAATCCCTGACCTAGATCATCCCTGACAGATGTTTATCTAATTTGCTCGTAAATATCTTGAATGATTGGAGATTCCATAACCTCCCTAAGCAATTTATTCCAGTGCATAACCATCCAGATAGTTAGGAAGTTTTTCCTCATGTCCAACCTAAACCTCCCTTGCTGCAATTTAAGCCCATTGCTTCTTGTCCTATCATCTAGGTCAAGGAGAAAACTTTTCTCCCTCCTCCTTGTAACACCTTTTTAGGTATCTGCAAGCTGCTGTCATGTCCCCCCTCAGTCTTTTCTTTTTCAAGTGAAATAAACCCAATTCTTTCAGTCTTCCCTCATACATGTTTTTTTCTAAACTTTAATCATGCTTGCTGCTCTTCTCTGGACCACCTCCAGTTTTTCCACCTTTCCTGAAATGTGGTGTACTCCAGTTTAAGCCTAATCCGTACAGAATGGAACAGAAGAATTACTTCTCATGTCTTGCTTAAAACACTCTGTTAATGCATATCAGAAATATGTTTGCTGCTGCTTTTTTTTTTTTTGCAAGTGTCACACTGTTGATTCATATTTAGCTTGTGTCCACTATGAGCCCTAGATCCCTATCTGCAGTACTCCTTCCTAAAAAGTCATTTCCCATTCTGTACATGTGAAACTGATTATTCATCCCTAAGTGGAGTACTTTGCATTTGTCCTTATTAAAATCCATCCTATTTACTCCAACCATTTCTCCAGTTTATGGAGATCATTTTTAATTATTATTCTATCCTCCAAAGCACCTGCTACCCCTCCCAGCTTGCTATTATCCACAAATTTAATAAGGATACTCTCTATGCTATTATGTAATCGTTGATGAAGATATTGAACAGAGCTGGTCCCAAAACTGATCCCTGTGGAACCCCACTTATACCATTCTAGCATGACTGTGAACCACTGATAACTACTCACTGAGAATGGTTATCCTAACAACTCTGCACCCACCTTACAGCAACCTATGTAGGTTGTATTCCACCAGTTTACTGATAACAAGGTCATGCAAAACTGTATCAAATGCTTTCACTTCCCCCTTATCCACAAGGCTTGTTATCCTATCAAAGAAAGCAAGCAGGTTGATTCGTTCTTGACAAATCCATGCTGTCTGTTACTTATCACCTTATTATATTCTAGATGTTATCAAATGGATTCCTTAATTATTTTCTCCATTATCTTTTCTGGTACAAAATTTAAGCTGACTGGTCTGTAGTTTCCTGGGTTGTCCATATTTCCCTTTTTATACATGGGCACTATATTTGCCCCTTTCCAGTGTTCCAAAATTTCTCCCGTCTTCCCTGACTTTTCAAAGATATAGCTAATTGATCAGATATCTCCTCCCTTAGCTCCTTGGGTATTGTAGGATAGATTTAATCAGGCCCTGGTGACTTGAAAACATCTAACTTTCCTAAGTAATTTTTAACTTATTCTTTTCCTATTTTAACTTCTGAATCTACCTCCTTTTCTCCAGCATTCACTATTATAGGAAACCAATCACCACCAACCTTCTTGGTGAAAACAGACACACAGTTGTTAAGCACCTCTGCCTAGGGATGTGTAAGGGAGAAGTTGACTAGTCAACTACCTGATAAGCATATACTTATCAGGTAGTCAATTTGACTACTCACTTTCCCCTCTGACTGCTGCCTCTGTGTCAGAGGCAGCAAGGGGGGAAGCAGGAGCTGGTGCTGGGGGGAGCCAGTTTAAAAGCTGGTTCCCCCCAGCATCGGCTCCGCAGTGCAGGGGGGTGGAAGAATGGGTACAGCCTCAGCGTGTCAGAGACAGCACAAGCCGCAGCAGAGGTAGCTTCTGGGGCTGACACAAGACAGGACTAAGCAGTCCCAATTCATGCCAGCTCCGGGGTACCATAGAAATGGTGCTGGGGGAAACCAGCTTTTAAGGGAAGAACTTGCTGGGCTCTTACTACATTTAAACGATAGAGCCGCAGCAGGGTTAGCGAGCGTCCCCACCTTATTGAATAATTTAGCAATCAATGGAAATTCCATCAACAACTTGATTAGCTGATTAACCGCAAATTTTAACATCCCTACCTCTGCCATTTCCACATTTTCTGTTATTGATTTTTCCTCTTCATTGAGCAATGTGCCTACCCCGTCCTGGGTCTTCCTCTTGCTTCTAATATATTTGTAGAATGTTTTCTTCTTACCCTTTATGTCTCTAACTAGATTTAGCTTGTTTTATGCCTTTTTAATGTCTAATTTTGCCCCTACATACTTGTGTTATTTGTTTATATGTATCCTTTGTATTTTGACCTAATTTTCACTTTTTACAGGACTGCTTTTTTATTTTTAGATCCTCCTGGATAAGCCACTGTGGTCTCTTGCGATACCTATCTTGCTCCACATCTTGACCCGCTCAGTTTTTGGAAGGCATTTCAGATTCTTAAACCTTGGGTCAAGTGCTGTAACTATTTCTACAAATCTCACATTGGTACCCTCTTTTTGTTTTGTAAATCTGCAGGGAAAATGTCCTTAAAACAAACAACATGTCCTGGGTGATTATCCAAAACTTCAATAACATGAAATAGATGGCAGAACATGGATAAAACAGAACAGGAGACATTCAGTTCTCCCTCAAGGAATTCAGTCACAAGTTTAATCAATGCATTATTTTTGTTACAAGCTCATCAGCATATCCTCTGGAATGGTGGCCAAAGCATGAAGGGACATATGAATGTTTAGCATATCTAGCATGTAAATACCTTGTAAACCTTGCGACAAAAGTGTTGCGTAAATGACTTATTGCTTTCAGATGACAATGTAAGTAGGCAGCATTATTTTCTATAAATGTAGACAAATTTGTTTGAGCGATTGGCTGAACAAGAAGTAGGGTTGAGTGGACTATGAGCTCTAAAGTTTTTACATTGTTTTATTTTTGAATGCAATTATTTATGTAGGTAATTCTACATTTGTAAGTTAATCTTTCATGATAAAAATATTGCATTATAGTACCTGTATTAGGCGAATTGAAAAATAAAATTTATTTTGTTATGCTTCACAATACAAATATTTATAATAATTAAAGTGAGCACTCTATGCTTTGTATTCTGTGTTACTGAACTTAATATATTTGAAAATGCAGAAAACACCCAAAATATTTAAATAAATGACACTGTTATTAACCTCACAATTAATCACACAATTAATGTTTTAAATTGCATGATAAACTGTAATTAATTTTTGTAATAATTTGACAAATTTATATATTTGAATAATTTACTTTGTACTGTTCCTCATAACTTTCAATGCAAGAATTTTCAAGCATTCATGACCATTAAGCCTCAAGCCTCACAATGGACTCCTTTCACTAACAGGTAACGCTGACTCATGAGGGACTGAGAGCTGGTCAAGGCAGCCAGCCAGCAGCAGAGCCAGGAATGGAACCAAGAATCCTGATTCCAAGTCCGGATCTAACCACTAGCCAATATTCTTTTCCTAAACAGTACATTAGCACAGTATGAAAAAGAAACCCAATGTTTTCTCTCTTTTGTCTACCAAAGAAAAAGAATTATAATAGTCAGAATGAACAAAGCAGCTTTATTCTGAATAGTCGTTCATTAGCTGGCAATTTTTTTACTTGCTTTGAATTTATGCATTATGTTAATATGATCAACATTATTCAAGTATTGAGGATGAAAAAATTGTTTTCTTGCAACTCTTTCTATTAATATTGTAATACAAACATTTTAAAAGATTACTTTTTGAATTTGCCATCTGCATTAGAATGCAGTGAATATACTATACCACTGACTAAATTTTAATATAAAATTCAGATTCAGAGCTTAGTTTTAGGCCTGGATGTCAAAGGCCTATAAACTTCACATTAAAGTAAAACAAAACAAACTTACCAAGACACCCAAATATATGCTTTTCAATGTGTGAAACAATTTAAATACTTTTATGTGCTGATGCAAATATGCAACTTAAATATGTATTCTCAGGACTGTTTTCTCTTTTGGGTGGGAGTTGCCTTCAAAGTGACAATAGAGCCTCTTAGACTCTTCTTTAAGGTTGCTCATGTTTACTACACAGACACACACACCAGTATTCTACATATATCAATTTATTCTCCCCATCCCTCAAAGAACAGCATAGCATGGATTGAAACAGTGAAAATCTTTTCATTCTGTCTCAAACATGACCTAAATAGAATACTAAGGAGTGGCAAATCAGTCTACGCTACATGACAATGCAATCCTTTGCATCTGCCTTAGGCTCTCAGATTGCAATGTGCACATTTATAAAAAATTAGAGAAAGTGTTAGGGTTGCCAGGTGTCCGGTTTTGAACTGGACAGTCCAGTATTTTAGCTTTCTGTTCAGGAAACAAATTGAGAAAATATAAATGACAAAATATAAATGTCCAGTATTTACTAAATAAGATGTAATGTAGATTGTGAGGTAATGTCAAGTGTGTCCAATATTTTTGTTGAAACCATCTGGCAACCTTAGAAAGTGTATAAGATGAAAATTAATATTAATTGTATTTGGGGAGTGCGACACCTGTCTACTGAACTGAATGAATCTTGACACAATGCAACTCTCATAAATTTACAAGGTCACAGAAAGCTATCAATACTGCAATAAATTGTTTAACATTGCAAATTTATCTGCTTTAGTTGACATCTTACCTTTGTTCATTAATGCATTAATAATAAACCTCAAAGACAGGAGTTTGAATATAAACATCATGAGATTGTGATCAGTCTAGTGGTACATTGATTTTTCACATCTCAATCACATCAGGCAGTGAACCTTTAAGAAATGCCAAAGGGAGTGGGAACTCTGTAGGCTGCAGCGGTACAGAACAATGGTAAGGTCAAAGCAACCGAGGCAGGATGCATACAGCAGTTTTATTTAACAAAGCAATGTTTCTAGGTTGTACTGTTCTTTATTACAAACTCTTGTTTTTATTCCTGCTTTCTTTGAAGTAGAAAGCGCTTGAGAAAAATGTAATGATTACAAATTATTATTTACTGCTTACACTCTTACATTAAAAAACTGTGGCATGTTTCTTAATTCTGACAAACCTTATTTCCTATGCAGCTGCTGTTTAAATGGTCAGAACAATGTGCAAGTAAAAAGTGCTAATCAGACCATGTGTTAAGCAAGATGCTCCAGTTCAGTTTGCTGTAATTTAACAAGCTGCACAGCAAGAAGTGAGAAACAATAATGGATTTTTACTTTATTTTCTTGATGCTGTATGTTCAAGATATTTAAACTAACAATGCAATAAAATATTAAATTACATTGCTATGCAAGCTGTGAAATTCAGGGGGAAAAAAACCTCATCTACCAGCATAGCATGTAATTTTTTAGACATTAGGTCTAATAAACTCCCACAGAATGTCGCTACAGATTCTCCCTTATGTGCCATGCAAATGTTGTTAGAAAGTATCTGCCACATGTAAAAAGCAAGTGCCACAGGGCACTTTAGAAATTGCAAGCCACTGGTGATCATTGTTAACTATTCAATAAGCTGTAAAAGGCACCCACCCACATCCCTTCACCATGAGGATAGAGTAGCACCCAAACCATACATCAAAGTCTCAGAAGAGTCAACAGCACCATATTAGCATTATGCAAATTAAACACAGATTTTAACTGCTGTCAGCGGCTGCCCCAGGGAATTCTAGCAGTGAGTCCACTGTAAACTGCCCAATCGCAGAAAGTATTCAATAAGTCAGGACTACAATGGCCTCTCCGCACTGACAGTTCTGCTCTCATTTTCGTATCTTTGGGAGCAACTGCACACTCCAGTTTTATAATAGGTGACAGTTCACTGTACAAATATGTATTCAAGGAAAATAAAGTGACTGTAATTAAACTCAAAACGTGACCTCAACCATTAAATAATGTAAAGGATCAAATCATTTTTATAGACAGCTAGTAAGGCACATATAAATTATATATAATCTAAACACACACACTTCTTACTGCAGCATCACTCCAGAATGGAAAGCATTTAGGGTATTATAAAAATGTGTTCTTGAACACTGAGAATGGAGTTTTGTTGGGTTCCCAACTGTAGTAAACTAGATTATCAATGACAAGGACTGTTGCCACAGATGGCTGTATAAGGAGACTGGTGCTCACATGCAGATGCCCTACGCTATCACAACTCTTCTAATAATGGGGAAAAAAATAATTAAAAGTGATTTTAAAAAGAATGTTAATGTCATTTTCCTCGTGTTTCAGCTACTTTTATCATTACATAGAAACTGTTATCTAATAATGACTTTTAATAGTGACTTTTTATCTCTTAAGACCAAACTTTGGCTTGCTTTATTATTTATGTTATTGTAGAACTTGCAGCCCTAGTTGTAGGCCAAAAGTCCAGTATGCTAGGTGTTGTGCAAACAGAACAAAAAAGTCCCTCCCTTACCACCAAAGTATAAGATAAAATACATCAGATGGAAAAAGACAAATTGATGGGGGAGTACAAGGATATAAGACAATATCGGTCAGCATATTATGTAAGGGTCTCAGTATACCAGTGGCCTAATCCATGTCAAGTTTTCCTGACACATCATGGCAAACAAGAGTTTTAAAGAAAGAATTTGAAGGAGGTCAATGAGATAGCTTTACAGTTGTTTATGGGAAATGCTCTCACACCTGAAGAACAGCATGAAATTAAAAGCAAAGGTATTTGAAAATGTAACCAGTGGACAATGGAGGCTGATATCCCTAGGCCAATCAGAAACAGGAGTTGACCTCTCAATACTGAAAGCAAAATGGTAGCTAGGGAGGGCAAAGAATGTGAAGCTCCTTGAAAGTGAGGACAAAGGAAAAGCAAGCCTCTTCCAGGGGGGAAAAAACCCCAGAAGGTATGCAAATGCGAGCTCTATTTGCACACCTCTTCCGAAAAAAACCCAAACAGGGTAGCCATACCCTGAGAGATGTTATTGAGAAAGAATCAGCAGGATTTAGACATAACCTGTATGCAAGGATCTAGAAAGAGGTTTAAGTCAAAGCTACAAGGCGACAGGCAGGATGGTTGTAGTGGTCCAGTGATCAAGAAAGAAGGTGACAAGGAGGGCTTGACAGGATAGAGGGGACAAGCTGTTGCATATCTATTACCAGTTTGTTTCAGACTAGGAAATTCACACTTGGCAGAGTGGTCATGGAGATTTGCAAAGCAATTAATGCTGTGCCCAGGGTTATAAAAAAACTGAAATATCTGTGTAATAATTGTTGGTTTGAATGGATGAGTTTCCCAGCTTGTGCTAGTGTGACTGGATGGTACATGTATCACCCCCCTGGTTCCCACCATTTGAAGCAAGTATGTACATTAACTGGACATTATTCAGGCCCTTGTGGATCACTGGCATATTCATGGCCATCTACAGAAGATACACCCTCAGTGTGCATGATGCCAGGGTACTCCAAAGCTCTGCCCTATTTCAGTATGGTAAATTGGTGTGCTGCTCCCCTCTTACATCAGTCAGCAATGAGCCAACAGGGATTTTAGGTGACACAGCCTACCTTTTGCTGCCTTGGTAAATGAAAACTTATCCTGAATGAATGAAATACCAACCAGACAAGAGGCAATTTAGCTACATGCTGAGTGCTGGTGCAAGATAGTAGTACAATATGCCAATGGCAGTCTGATAGCAAGATCGTGCTGCTTTTTGCCTTGTGTGGGCTGTAGTGTAGTTAGCGCCTTACATGAGGCTTGAACATGTTGTGTGCCTCAGAATATATGTAAGGATCTGGGGGGAGTACTTTGGGATGGAATAGGATTGCTGAAAATTATGCCTTTGGGACTGCTTCCAGCCAACCACCAAAAACACCTTATACTTGCACAGTGTCTGTAACAGCAAAGGCCATGAGGGATGTCCAGTGTGCTTACATTCTTGAGCTGTAAGAAGAGTACACTGGCGCCGATTAATGAGGTTGTATGCCAAATTGGGGCTCACAGCTTGCAAACAAAAATAGTGTTTATGAATTTTTTTTAAATATACTCTTTATTTTTACTGAAGTTGATAGACATTACAAATATGATCAGACCAGCCCTACCATGGTTCTAAGATATGTGATATAACATAACATTTTGTTACAAATAAGAAAGCTGCATGTTATCAATATATCCGTCTTCTTTTCCCTGCATTGGATCAGGGAGTTCACTTTTGGATGAAGTTCCGTGGCTGATAGTATGGCTTCCCCAGGCAGTGTCATCTATAAATTGTAGGCCATGGTAACACTGAACTGAGCATGCACAGTTTCTCAACATATCTCTCTGAAATATACCCTCATTTCCCATTTGTAGCACAGATACTTTGGCACCAGCTTCTTTGACGACTCCTCTTCCTCCTTTTGTTTTTCAACTTATCTTGTATCCTCCTTATCGTGCTTTTCCAATTGCCTGGAGCGGTCCTCATACAACTCCATGAGCAGGTTAGCCCTGGACCTACATCACTCTCATCTCAAATTCTTAAACCCTATATTACTGACACTTAGGTATTTTAGCTTCTGTCCTACCACTCAACAAGTCTGATACTGCTGAACTTGGCCCTGACAAAGGGAAGAAAAATTTGTGAGTGTCTATCTATAATTGCGTAGTCAACTTACACAGCCACACAGAAAAAATAACTGCTCAGAAGAATGCCATTCTCTGTGCTGTTTCTCTTGCACAGCAAACTTCTGTCTGCTCTGAAGCTGTGTAAAAAGTATTCCCATAAAAAGAAATGGTGAGTTCATTTTAACTTCCAACTTTACTAGATTTATTTTTGAACAGGAAAGATAGGCATGGGAGGGTGTATAGCATCAAGGTCTTGGGAGACAGAACAGCATTGGTGATTTTGTTAACACTTTTTCAGGTTGTTCAGACTCTACAAGATAACATGCTTCTTCAGATACTGGAATGGAAAAAGGGTTATTCCATACCTCAGAAAGGAGGCCCTCACGCTATGCAAATAAAATCTTTTTGTACTTTGTGACAGATGATTTAATACATTATTGCTTCCCATTTACAAAGGTAGAAGGATTCTTGCCTTAATTTTAGAGACCACCTGGAATTTTTACTGAACAAACACACAAAAAAATTAAATCTTCAGAAATTGAGTGAAATAAGATCACCAGTAAATTGGATTTTGCAGTAGTGGGAGGGTGCCTCAACTAGGTAATGTGATAGGATAACTGGTAAGCATCACCCTAAATACTGCCGTTACCAGACCAGTGGGGGCTGAAGCAGCTCCCTGCCTACAGCAGGCAGGAGCTGTTCCACCCCACAGGAGGCCGGCCGCAGGCAGGGGCTACTCCAGCACCCTGAGCAGCCCTTGTCTGCAGTGGGCCAAAGCGCCCCACAGACAGGGGCTGCTCCGGCGGGGGCTGGGAGCTGGCAGAGCCAAGTCTCATTCAGCTACCACCACTCTCTGGCCACCTGGTTCTGAAAGCACCAGCACAGAAGTAAGAGTGCATGGTATGGTATTACCATCCTTATTTCTACACTGCTGCATTTATGAAGGGAGAAGAGTAATGAGTTTCTTCATATATACTGAATTTTTTTAAATATAATGCTGAGATATGTTGATGAGTGCATTAGAGTAGCTGGGATTAGGGATGCATTACAGAACTATATTTTATTTTTAAAAGAAGTTCCTTTCAAAGGTTCTGAGTAATAAGGTAAGCGATGGTAACCAATGTCTCTTCATTAACAGGCCTGATTTAATTGTGGTGTAGCAGAGAAATGAGATCAATAGCCCTTTATTAACCCATCTGAATGTTGCGTCATATGGTGAGTACTATGCTGATTACTACTAAAAGCCTGAGCAGGTATTGCATTCCAGATCCATTTCAAGGTCCTGGTAATTATCTCTGAAGAGCCATGTATGCATTTGATAGGCAATTAAAAAACCATTTCTTCTTCAATACTCCACTGCAGTGGCTGAGTTAATTGGGGAGGTTTCAATTGACAGACCTCAGAGTTCAGAATCTTTGGCTATAGAATACTCTACTACTGAGAAAAAGGATTAATTCATCTAAGGTCCAGTGCAAGACTCAAGATGTTTTCAAGATGATCTTCCCCAGATAAAGTAACATAGGGTATGTCTACACTGCATTCCTCTTTCGAGAGAGGAATACAAACGCAGTCAAGCGAAATTGCAAATGAAGCGCGGATTTTGAATTTCCCGTGCTTCATTTGCATAATCACATCCGGGCGCTATTTTGAAATACCCTATTTTGAAAAAAGAAATGCAGTCTAGACGCGTTTATTTCAAAAGAAAACCCTTCTTTCAAAATTACCTTTACTCCTTATAA
>JANRFK010000867.1:18998290-19008513 GCA_030068395.1 Apalone spinifera
GGGATGCTCGACTCCCAGCTCTGCTCTGGCCCCACATCCCACTCCACCCCTTGCCCAAGATCCCACCCCTGCTCCACCTCCACCCCACCTACCCTCCAATTTTTCCCCATGGGTACTCCAACCCTGTGGCACCCATGATTTTGGCAACTATGCATCAGACTCAAAGGTGTGAAAAGTAATGAAACAAAGCCTACACTGAACATAAAACATGATCCAAGTCTGGACTCAGACAGACATCTTTCCAAAACCATTTAGTGGAAACCTTGATAGCCACAAAGAAAACATTTTTCTACACTCAAATGTTTTCTCACTCGATTCTAATACACTATATGCAACTACTGACATCAGTAGCAGAAACCAAATTTTTCTTAAAACAATATTTCAAGTCATACAATCTTTGCCTCTCAATGGTGCAAGTCTTTGCACTTAAAAGACCTACAGAACAGGACTGCATGAATGTCCAATAGCAAAGCGCTGAACCAATTTCATTCTCCCTGCTGCACAAGAGAAAAAAGTTTAATTTTTTAACTGAATGCGTCTCAGAAGAGAAAGATTTTGTTTATAATTTTCTTCTTCAGTAGAAGCATTCATTATGAATAGCTGGCAATATCAACTAAGTTTTAAAAAAAAATCTTTCTTGAAAAACTGTACTCTGATTATTCCCATTAGAAAATTGTTAGATATCTGTTCTCATGCAAGTGAATACAATTATCACTTTATAAGCCAACACTTTTCTCTAAATTCTTTCATTTTATACTATCTTCCTGTCTGAAGACATTTCTCCCAAATGGACATTGTCCACAATCAAGCTAGGAGATATGTAATGTATCAGCTGTCTATAACTGAGAAAGCTGAAGGCCAATTCCTCTCTCTGGAGTCAGTCCACATTTCTACTAAATTATAACACTTCAAAGAAGACCTATGAACAGATATCATGACAAAGACTTTTGTTCTGATCAACCACTAAAATCTCCATTTCTTTACTAGGGAGTTTCATGGTAAGATGCACTGGGTCTGCAAAAAATATCATAGATTTAAATCACGATGTAAGACCAATATGTGCAGTAAAGATATTGCTGCAACTTGATTCTGCTTCTAAGATCATCTGGTTTTTCAAAATGCCATATAAGAAAAGGATATAATTCAGGACAAGTTTGAACAAAAAAATCCTCTTTTAAATAATCTGTCAGACAATTAGTCAAGATACAGGAAACAGACCATTTCAAACCTTGTTACAGACAAGTATTGACTCCGTTTTAAAAGTTTTAATCAAAAAATTAATAAGTCAAATTTCCAGAATACTGGTGAGTTGAACATTTGTAAACCTTGTTCGATGAACTACCGATAAGGGAATGACTGCATTCTCAGAGCGTTACTGTATCTCCGACCTTTCCCACTGTATAAATTCCAAGTAATATGCCTAAAAATTGCATTTGGAACATGAGGTGGTGTGAACTTTCAGAAAAATCCACACCTTCTATGAATTGCATGTAACAATATTTTTATCTTTATATTTTGGTTTCAAGTTTAATTTGACCTGTGATGATGACCTAAAAGTGTGTTTATTAAATCCATCTGGTTAAAGAGATTACTATTACAAGAACTGAGCTGGGCTCAGGATTGGGTAACCTTCTAGGCTTCTTCCTGATGGAAACAGTTCATTAGTTACCTACATTCTAGAAGAAGCATCAGTTACTTCCTTTTTCCTCCCATTACTTTATCTTTTGTAAATATTGGCAATCATTATTCTGATGTATTGCTTCTTTTAAAAACTGTAATGCCTGGTAAGGAGCTAGGTGAATGTCAACAGGGAAGGGACTGCTCCTTTAAGATTAAGATACAATGAGAAACGTCTCCAGGCAAGCCTTATCAGAAAGATCTCAGTCCAATGGAGAGAGAGAGAGAGATGTATTCCAGGAACTGAAGGGATGTAGGACTCAGTTTGTGCCAGAGATTTTTTGTTTGTTTGTTTGGTCTTTATATTGCAGTTGTTAGTATTCAGAAAATAAAATTATTGTTCAAATTGTTAATCTGAGTCAATATATTATATAGTAGGAGATCTGGATCTATCACACTGTCCAACAGTTGATAAACATGATTCTTTTAAACTGTTTAGAAGAACAAACAAGTTGCAAAGCCTTCTACATTCTTTTCCATTCAGAAAACCACCATTCCAAACAAAAAAAGGATCAACTGCTGGAAATTATATATGGCTGAAAGGATCCACAGTATAACACAGGATTGGTGACTTTTCTAATACAGTTTGAACCTCTGTAGTCTGGCGCTCTCTGGTCCCCAACATCCATGCTCTGGCATAATTGTAGTTAGCCAGATGTCCACTTATGAGTGTGGCCAAGTTTCCCGCGGTCCCATAAAGTTAGTTTACAACCACCAGTCCTGGCTCTTGGTGTTCTGTGCGATTATTTAACTCTGATTTACCCCTAAATGTGTTCTAAGAGTCCAGTAAGCAATAGTAGTGCCACTAAGTGTAAGCATGGTTTTTATGCTTTATCTACGTACTTCCTTGTGCCAATCTAGTACAAACACTAATATTTTGTTACAAAGGGAGCGTATAAGCGTTGGCTAGGCATAGGTTTATATAGGGTGTATCAGTACAGTCATACTTTATTAAGCAGCATTGCAAGCATTGTTCTGCTTATTCGCCTCAGTGAAATGAAAATAAAAAGAGACCCACTTGCTATACCATATTGACCTCCTGTAGTTTGGCAAATTCTCTGGTTTGGCACCCATCAAATTCTGAGGGTGCTAGACTAGAGAGGTTCAACCTGTATTTTCTATTCCACTTGTATTATGATCACTACTGCTTTTCCTATTGATCTGTCAAGGCAACTTAATTCCATAGTAACAAAGAGCCTCAAAGAACTTTCAATTCTGTTTTGCAACACACAGTAATATAACTGCCAGGAATATTGTAATTAAAAGGCAGAATTATGGGTTTTAGATAAAATAATTTTGAGGCCTGAATCAAGTTCAATTTTTAAGAGACTCACAAGAAAAAGAAAAACCCTAAATTATTTTATAACGTTTTTAGATCAGAACCCATAACATCGCTGAAATCTCCTCTACACAGTACACATAGCTATTTGGTAGTGTACTGTACAGTACACACCATCACCCCACAACTGTCAAGCAGAACCTTGCCAGACCAACTGAAAAGTTAAAACATATTGAAAAAGGTCCTGGATATCACATGGAGAGGAAATATGATTAAAGTCTGAATCAATGGAAGACATTTGCCTTAACGAAAGGTAAAGGAGGAAATCAGAAAGAGAAAAACAAAAATATGTATTATGCTCAATTGATTATTAGTTTTCTTTTTACTGGTGAATCTTTTAAACTGAAAAACTCAAAACACAACAATTGTCTTTTTTAAACATGATTTTAAAAGTTATGAATCAACATTCAAGGGAAATCAACACTGGCTGATAGAAAGAACTAAAATATTACAACTTATTGTAAATAACTCCCAAAGAAAGGTCAGATAACTCATCATGATGGATCATCACTAAAATTTATAAGCATTAGCATTCTTCTCCTTGCTGGGTACTTTGACTTTGATATGACACATATTGAATGAATCATCTCAGATGCAGGCACCAGGCAAGATATATCTTAATGCAGACAGGTCGGCGACATGAACCCTAATGGCCCTTATCTTAATCTTGTTTAAAAGCATCTTAGATTTCTGAGTAATCTTTTCACTTTCTGATATTCTTTTTTATAGAGTGTTTTTGCTAGAGTTGCTACTGATTTTAACATAAATGCATTTTTGTTGCATAATATCATCAGTTTGTTTTCCAGTAATGTATTAGCCTTCAAAATTGTGTCTAGACTTGCATTTTAATAAATGTAAAATTTATCCTAATTCAAAAATACTTTCAAAGTAAAAGCAACAGAATTGTGATTGTCTATATATCACTGCATGTTCTAGATATAAGAATAGGATATGAAGCTATGAGATAATTGTGTGCAATTGTGTGCATTGTTTCCATCTTATATTTTAATATACTCCATTATTCATCTGGCATTTGTTTTTTAATAGTGGTTTTACTGAAAAAGGCTCGTTTTCATTTATTTAAATACTACTAAAATGGGGTAAAAAAACCTCTCTACTATTGCTTTCTCTCATATTATATGTAATTAACTTACACAATGTAGAAGTAGCAATTTTCAAGCAGTCAGCTTCATATATACAACAGACTAGACCTGTTGTAGCAGTTGCTTTCATAAACTTAAAAAAAAATACCACTGCAAAAATTCAAAGAAGAGTTCTGAAGAATTTAAAATTCAGTGATTAGAAATAGCAGCAATTCTCTGACATTTTGCCAGTTCTTTCTTAATTAAAGTGAGTGCAAATGGTACATCGCAAGTGTCAACTCTGTCTCTCTCAGGAAGCAAATCTACTAACTTAAGGCTCCTAAAGAGCTCCAAGAGAATGTCTACACTGCAATTAAAGCCCAGACTCAAGCCTGTGCAACGTAGGGGGTCAATCAGTGTTACACTGGTATCTAGGGTCCAAATCCTATTGCTTTCTTGTGTGCACATGGGCCACGGAAGTCCGCTGGGTATATCCAGGTTCCCAGTGGCACAGGAGCAGCATGGCAGTCAGGCAACGCTACAGCCTAGCCAAGTGCACACTCAGTTCCTGATCCTCTTGTGGAGTTAGCAACAGCTCCTGCTCTGGCTCCACTTTGCTGCTGCACGAACCTTGCCTGGAACATGGAGCAAAGCTGCCAGGAGGTAGGTGGTTCCTGGCTTTCAGGATGTTGGCGGAGGGGGTCATCCTTCTGCTGGCCTCGCTGAGCCAAGGACTCTGCTGATCCCCTTCCTTGGAGGGCAGCTGCTTATTGCCACTCTACCCCCGGGCTCTAGCTTCCAGGCTTTCCCTGCCTTCCTGGGCTGCGTGTGCAGAGACACCCCAAACCTGCCTACAGAGACAAGGAGTCATCCTAATTATCCTTGGAACAGGTGCACATGAACATTTTCCTGATGCTGTGACTTAACCGAGAGGTGGAGAGCCCAATTCTCAGATTAAATGGCAGTGTAGTATAAAACCTTCTTCAACTACAACCCCCCGAGAGAGCCACCAAGTGAGCTAATTATGCAGTGTGTGCACTCTTTATGGGCACCTGACTCCCATCACAGTAAGGAAACAGCAAGCAGTAGAATTTTCCCATAGTGCTACCTATTCATTGGGCTAGAGCAGGGTTGGGCAATAATTTTTTATTGGGGGGGGGGTACACCAAGATTTTGGTAATGGTCAGGGACATTTTTCTATGGAGGAAGTACAGAGTCTGGGACATAGACTGGGTGCAGAGAGCTTAGGGAAGGGGAGTGGGGTGCATGAGAAGGCAGGGGTTCTGCGAAGGAGTCTGGTGAAGGAGGGGGTTGTGATCTGGGACTGGGGACTAGGGTGCAGGGTACAGGAGGAGGTATGGGTTCAGGAGAGGAGTCTGGCCTGTGGGAGGGTGGTGCAGGATCTGGGAAGGAAGAGGAGGG
This sequence comes from Apalone spinifera, assembly GCA_030068395.1. Taxonomy (NCBI): domain Eukaryota; kingdom Metazoa; phylum Chordata; order Testudines; family Trionychidae; genus Apalone; species Apalone spinifera. The sequence continues at coordinate 19,003,811 of JANRFK010000867.1, forward strand.
GTGGTGCAGACGGTTTGAGGAGTGAGCTGGGACAGGGAGTTGGGGGGACAGAAGGACTGGGGTGCCATAGACAGGCTGTGGCAGGGAAGCACTCACTTGGGTGGCTCCCAGCTAGCAGCCCTGCAGGACCATGAGGCAGGTTCCTTGGCTGCCACAGCCCCAGGCTACTCAAAATGGCTAGTTGCTCTCTATGGCTTTCTGCTCCAGGTGCTGTGGAAAGGAGGAGGGTTTGCATGCTGCCTCCGCCACCAACAAAATCTCTTTGCTCCTATTAGTCCTGGCAGGGGAGTCCACGGGCTGGATCAAGCAGCCCTAATCCAGTGGGTTGGCAGGCCAGACCCAGACTGCGGGCTGTATCTTGCCATCTCCTGAGTAGGGTGTAAACACTAGGATGGAGGGGAGCACTACGCACTCTGAGATAGTGTTCCTTTGACTCTGGTCTTTGCACTGCAGTGCAGACACCAGAGTCCTTTGTTTGTGCATGGGTTAATGGACCTGCAGATCCTAACAGAAAATAAATGAGAGTTGCACTTGAGTCGTTCCATTTCTATTCTTTTCTTTCAGAGGGAAGTACTGGGCAATTACATATCTTCCCAGGGGGCTCTCTCTTGTGTGTTAAAGCAGTTTCTATTGCCATGTCTCTTAAAGCACCTATCTAAGGAAGGGAAGGTGCGTAACTGCAAAATAATTTAGGCTACTTTGCCATCAATCTGTTGATGGTATATTTTCTCTGAACATAACATAAGAACATAAGAACATAAGAACGGCCGTACCGGGTCAGACCAAAGGTCCATCTAGCCCAGTATCCTGTCTGCCGACAGTGGCCAGCACTGTGGCCAGATCAGTCTGGATAAGGTAGAAGAGATGCTGGTGGAAGGGCAGAACACATTGCTCCAACTATTTACTACGGATATAACAGTGCATTTGTGGCTTCCGGTAGATTTCTGAAACAAGCTCTATGTGCTCTTGAAGACCTTTCATACTTAACTAGTTCAGAACGTAGCTCACCATCACCCATTTTGCTGATGCTCTATATAGTCTGTGGATTCAGAATGGTTTCTGGACACAATCAGGTTGCTGTTACATCTACAAGTGGCTTGAGTCTTGGAAATGTTCTGAATTATGTCCTATTCCAACACCTTAGAGAAAAGTTCCTAGATATTTACTCTGGTGGATTGTAATTAAAAGCGTTTCTCAATGAGGACTTGCAGGCAGCCACAGTCTTGAAATAGTTGCCCAACTGACCAAACGGAGAACAGAAAACCCCACGTTTGCTGAACATCATGTTTTTGCTTCAGGGAGAAGATTCAAGGAGTTGGACTCTCATATATAGCTTAGTGTCAAGTTGACATTCTCAATGCAATTTTGTTTTAAAATGTTTTTGAATTATGTATTTGTTTAAAGGCTGAGAGATGTACATTTTTAATATAAAAGAATGTTACTCCTTAAGAGGACCAGGAGGAATGAGGTCATTGTACTTCTGCCATAGATGTTGCTTAATCTTGCCTAACTGGTTCATTGGGACTTCATTCAAAAATAGCTCTTTCAGCTTGGAGCATGAACATCCAGAATTAATGAAATCATAACCAGTAGTAAAAGGCATAGATGACAAATATATTTCAATTTAATTTTTCATTGTAAATATATAAGCTGTATGCTGAACAATGAATGCCCATCGTGAAGTCTCCACTTTCCATTGTTCACAACTGATCAAACACTAAAATCTTACATATGTTTGAAATAAGTGTGTGTTTCCAGTCACAGATTTATATATATGCTCAATGTTTTGTTAGACTAGCAGCATACTTTCTGTGCATGCGTAGTATTCTATCACCATGTGTCAGTAGTACCTTCAGGAATGAAAAAGTGTTTGTTTCTTTTAATACATTTATATTTACCTTCTTTAGGCAAGAATCCATCACTTAAGGAGGAAGAATCAGAATAAAAAGTATTTATACACAATTTTCAAAGTAATACTTGTGATTGACAACTAATTTACAGAAATTATTCATATAAAATATATAAAGAGAAAACATTTTTAGTGGGATACTATAAGATCTTTTTACAAGGAAATACGATACAAGAAAAGTTAAAGAATGAATCAAGCTTGACAAACTAAATAATAAAATGTATGACTTTCATATCTGTTCTTTTATTAGTCCAATCAATATGACAAAGTATATGGAGTGGGGGAGAAAAAAATACAGTTGATATTACAGGCCTGGAGAAGTATCTTCTCTGCTTGTCAAAAATGTTTTACTATGAAGTAGTTTGGGCTCAAAATTATACATACATAAAAATCTTTATAGAATGGTGGGGTAATGTTCTAGAGATCTGTGTTCCTTAACCTTTTTGATACCAGGGACCCACTTGCTGCCTTCCTAAATTGCCAGGGAGATCTTGGGGATTGGTGCTACGTAACAAACTGGTCGTTGAGAAACATTGCTACAGATTCTAAACATTTATTTTTAAAGGCCAGTCTTGAGTGAATGTGGACAAATCACCATTACAATCCCATGAAAGTAGGAGAAACATCCAAGAGACTCTGGTATCTCCCCATTGAATACTTGCAACTGACAGAAAAACTGAGGATTTTAATGGATGCTTTTTGCACCTGTTAGCACTGGAAGCAGTAAATAACTACCATGCTAGTTTCTATAGCAACAAGCATTGGTCATGTAAATTTCACCTGAGATGTTTTATCAGCAACAAATAGCTTCCTTTCTGTATGGTTAGTTTAATGCAGTCTTTAATGTGCTAATAAGGAGAAATGCCAGTCAAAATTTTCAAAGTTGCTGCTACTTGTTCTGAAGGTCAAGGCACAAGAAAACTGGGGAATTTCTTTTCTGCTAGACTTTTTGGCGATGTGGAGTATGTCACTGGATTTCTTGACACCTCAATTTCCACAGCATTCATTAACAGTTGTAAAGTAATTTGAAATCTTCAAAGAAAAATGTATTTTAGAACGCTAAGTATCACATTATAGCTGACTCCTAATTATTTCTTTCCAGACTGGGAGGTTCAGGTGGTTTCGTTTCCTCCACTTTTGACAGTTTTTATTTCTGAAACCATGTAAGAAGGTGCAACACATGGGTATAGATAATAGACTACTACTTATTTCCTGGCTCTAGTCATTTGACATTGTTCATAGTGAAAAACCTGCATCAAATAGCATGGTTCCTTCATCTTCCAAATCCAATAACTACTTTTACAACATCCATTCTTTACACTTATGCCTGAGGGTTAAATCAGAGCTCCAGAACTCTCCCAAAAAAGGCAATATGCGGGTATTTTATAAGCTCTAATATTTGGAGGCTAGTTTCAACTTGGCACCTTTTCTAATATAAAGTACACATTTAAAGCGTTAAATGAAATAGAGAATTGTTTTTATGGGAAATTAAATTAATTCCATTTATGAAGTAGCAGCTACTGATGATTTTCTCTTTGAGAACTAACAAGTACATTATCAGGTTTCATTAAAAAAAGAGACATGCACATTTATTGAGCAAATCACATTGCCTTAAATGTCAGGAGTATTAAAAACATGAAGTCAAGAGCATGCTTGTTTGAATCTGGTCACCATTTTATCCATTGGAAAAAATGAGGTAATGACATTTGTGACAAAAAGGGGAGTTTCAGTAATATTTGTATTATTCCCCAATGCACCTCAGTTTCCCTCTGTACTTTGTGCTACTGTACATTGAGGGGAAAGGAAAAGAGCAAGATGTTGGACTTACATAGCTGACTGGCTGGTAACAAATGACAAGGGCCTTACACATGCAAATTCAGATGAGACAGTGCAAACACCAACAGCTGGGAGAGTCACACCAAAGGCCAACAGGAGGAGATTTTTCCTTACCTCTCAATAGGGAAATAGAGCAATGGCCTTGCACTAGAAAACAGTGACTGGTGTCCATGCCACAAACTGGACTCAGAGACACAGCACCTCTCACCTGGGCCTGACAAAGGCAGGGACAGAATGGAAAATCAAGATGGTACCTACAGAGCTATGGCTCAAGAGATCCCTGGTGTTGGGTACAGGGCCAGCCCGTCCATATAGGCCAAGTAGGTGGTCGCCTAGGGCACCAAGTTAAATGGGGCGCCAAATGGTGGTGCAATATCACTGAGGGGTTTGGAGGTGGGGGCACCGATTGCATGGTTTGCCTAAGGCGCCAGTTGCTGGCAGCTAATCTAGGGCTGTCCCTGGTTGGGTACTATATCTTAACCTTTGCTTTCCTATTAACCTGCGGGCTTCCTCAGACAATATTCTGTTGACTAATAAACCTTACCCTGTTCTGAAAAGGCTTCATGGAGTTGCTGAAGGTACTTGCGGAGGTGCATTGATCCTTGAAGAGGGTAAAAACCTCTGAACAGTCATCTACCTCAGCTGGATTCACTGGGCAGAGTTCATGGGGAGAAACAGGAATCCTGGAGACCAAAGGTTCTACCTTGAAGGCATTGTGGGTACATAGGGTACATCTACACAGCCATAAAAGGCAGGAAGTACCTGCCCCAAGTAAACTGACTTGAGCTCCCAGGGCTTAGGCTGCAGGGCCAACAATGACAGTGTAGAGCCTCAGACACTGTTGCCATTTTAGTAGAGGGGTTGCCATTTTAGTTTGTCTCTGCAACATCTTAGGGTACTTCTACACTTGTTCCCTAGTTCGAACTAGGGATGCAAATGTAGCCGACCAAAATTGCTA
>JANRFK010000867.1:19018975-19042674 GCA_030068395.1 Apalone spinifera
AAATGTAAAGTAATGCACATTGGAAAAAATAACCCCAACTATACATATAATAATGATGGGTGCTAATTTAGCTACAACTAATCAGGAAAGAGATCTTGGAGTCATCATGGATATTTCTCTACGGGGAACTGTCAATAGCATGAAAGGTAGCACCCTCAACTGAGAGTGCTGGCTACTGACCACAGATTGTAGACACCATCTATGGGGCGGAATAACGGAAATGTGGAAAAATGCATCCTTCATACTGAGGGAGGTGTACCAATCCTCTGGATCCAGGGAAGAAATAATGGAAGCTAGGGAGACCATGCAAAACCTAATTTTCTTGATAAATGCATTGTAGTCTCACAGATCTAGGATTGGCCTGCGCCCCCCTTTGGCCTTGGGGATCAGGAAATATCAGGAGTAAAACTTCTTGCCCCTGAACTCCTGAGGAACCTCCTCTATTGCCCCTACAGCAAGGGGAGTTGCTCATGAGAAGGGTTCCTAAAGACGGATTGGGAAGTGGGACCAGCGATCTGAGAATCTGGACCCAGGCAAAGTAAAAGTGTGATTGTTGATTCATGAAAGGAGGGTAAGGATCCAGACTAGGTTCTGGAGCTTCACCCTTGGGTGCATCTTCAAAAGAGGAGCCCTGGCTTTGGCCTGAGGAGGAGCGTGGTTGCTGCCTCCTATCATTCCTGCCCCTCCTTCTATTTGGGTATTCTACAGTGCATTCCTCTTTCAAGAGAGAAATGCAAATGCAGCCAAGCGAAACTGCAAATGAAGCGCGGATTTGAATTTCCCGTGCTTCATTTGCATAATTGCGTCCGGACGCCATTTCGAAATACCCTATTTTGAAATAAAAATGCCGTGTAGATGTGGTTATTTTGAAAGAAACCCCTTCTTTTGAAATAACCGTTTAACCTCAATTTTTAGGAGTAAGGATTATTGGCTGCATTTGCATTCCTCTCTCGAAAGAGGAATGCAGTGTAAACTTACCCTTTGAGTCCTGCCTTTGGGGTCAGGAACAGGCAGGGGCTGTGTGATTTGAAGGGCTTCCTCTAAAACTCAGGAATTTGAATTCCCAGGAATTTTAATGTTGCCCTTGAATCTTTTAGGCTGTGCAAGAGGAAGTGACCTCGGCAAACAGCCCCACACAGTCAGAGGGCAGGTTTTGGGTGGTGTTCTGGACCTCTGGGGGTGTACCCAACACCCTGTAACCAGACACTGCACCTCATAGTGATTGCTAGTCGAGTCCAAAGCAGCTTTACTCCTGAGAGGTCAGGAGATCATCAGTGCTGACATATCCTGTGATCTGCAGTGCTGAGAAGGTGTCAGGAACAAGATCTGTACCAACTGCTTACTGAGACTGACAACTCATCACTGGAACCACAAAAGTATTCCATGCCAGACCATGAAGGGGCAGATCCCTCTGGTTCAAGGGAATGATATTGCAGCAATGGGGAGCTGCACCATAGCATCATTGGCTTCCCACTCTGCTGGTTCGGTGATAGTGCAGCCATTGGTGCCGCAAAGGCAGAAAGTGCTGGAGCCATCATTGCTGATGATGACAATGCTGGGGCTGAGAACTGGACCAGAGAAAGTGCTATCAAAACTATTAGTTCCCATGTGGCCTCAAGGTGTTAGGTGTCAATGGAAGGTTGATATCTTCCCCAAACTCCTCCCAAGAAGGGGAATCTAATACCACCAGACTCAATGGTACCAGGAGCTGAGGACCAGTCTGTGGGTGTCCTGATGCTGGTATTCCTGAACCAATCCCTATCTGCCTTCTTTTTCTGATGCAGCACCAGGGACGCACACTCCACACTGCCTTTTGAGCCAGGGAGCGGTGCTGGTGGGAGGGATGCTTCTTCGGTGTTGAACCACCCTGCACGGAAGCACTGCACACAGTTGGGGCTGTTACTGCTTCCAGTGTTGGCTTGGGGGAGGTGGAAGGGTGGCGCGAAGGACTTCTTCCATGAGAAGGAGCTTGCGCTGGCAGTCTCTCTCTTTTTTTCTAGATGTAAAGCTCCTACCAAAGGGACACTTGTCAGTTTTGTGGTCCTCTCCTAGGCACTTACAGCATGATGTGTGCAGATCGCCTTTGGGCATAGGCTTCCACAACTCTCATAGGACTTAAACTCTGAGAACCCACAGAAGCTCATGATATGATATGTTTGTTAGTCTCTAAGCCGCCATAGATTGCTCATTGGTTTTTGGGTAAATAAGCAATCACTACAACTGTTTCAGTGACAACCACAGACGGTAAGAAGGAATTGAGCAGGAGGCAGGTCAGCAGCCAGAGAGGGGCTCGACAACTGACCAAAAAAAATTCCACTAGGGTAAAAACCTTCCAATAATCATACACTCAGCTCGCACGCACACCTATTAGAATGGACACGATCAATCGCTCGAAGAAGAACAATTATAAGACCACTGTAACAAGGTCAACGCTGGCTACTTTGAAAATAAATTACTCTAATAGATTTAAAACTTGATTCATCACTTCCATTTTACATAGGTCTGACTGCACTAGGTTCAGTGGATTTACTTTTGATTTTCATCATGTACATTTTTCTAAGACAGCTTTGAGAAACTGGACTTGATTTAGAAAAGTACATGTAGTATATGTGCATTTAAAAAATGAAACCAAATATTATTATGCATATTAAAAATAATTTTATAACCTAAAACTCTACCTGTAAAATAGGAAATGTAGCATTGGTTATTCCCATATTGTGCAAAATGGTGAGCATTTCCTTTCCACTCCAAACTTTACAGGATGTCTCATATCCCCTTTCTTTAAGCTGACCAGAGCTTTCCTTTAACCAACTGCAAATGAAGAAAGTAAGAGTAATAGTAACTGTAAATTAACCGTGCATTAATTTCAGTTATCTTGTATGATAGTTTCCAGGGGGCTCAATTGAGTAAACTTCACAAATTGTACCATTCTCCTATGATATTATAATAATTATTTCAACTTATTACCTTTAATCAAGTGGTTGAGGCATCTGCATTTAAGGTCTGATTTTGTTCTCCTTTGTAAGTTTTACATCTTTGAACTTAATTAACTTTAATTAGACCCACTTCTGATGCAGGCTGGGGAAGTCTGAGAAAAATCTGTCTCTTAATTTTGCTACTCCCTCCCACCCATGTGTTTTTAAACTTTATTTTAAAAGGGCATAACATGCAACTTGTTTCTTTAATGTCTCAAAAATGTATAGGAAACATTTGTGTAACCTTGTACCAATCGTTATGTGAAGCTATTATGCTTCACAGGCCATTCATTACCTCTGTAATTGGTATGAATACAGAAAGTGTGACAACCTGCACCATACAGCTTATTGCTAGGTATTTCCCAGATTAGTTAAAGCAGCCTAATTAAACCACATCTCTGCCTCCTGTCTTTCTTTCTCCATGTCTGGAACCAAAAACTCTTGGTATTATAAGCCACATCCCCACTAGAGGAACTTGCAAACTCTTTCAAATGTAGGAAAGGGTACTAAAACAAGTGCTTTCCAGACTCAGATCACAGATTTTTTTTAAATGGATAAAACATTTTTCTGGTCCCAATTTTTCTGGTGCAAAAATATATTAGTAAGTATTGGTCATTCACACCCAGTCTCTTGTTTTCCACTCACTGCTTTCCCTGTAGTTGGCAGATTTGACAAGAGAATCAACCTGAGTTTTTCTGATAAGGTTAAAAAAGCTGGCGGCAGTCAAATCTCCAGCCTTGTAGCTTCCTCTTCTGCTAAGAAGTTTAACATTTAAAGACTTAAGAAAGGAGAATTAGTAGCCACAGGGAAATTGCTGAGTCTCAGTAGCACACAAATATTAACCCTCGGCACCCAATGTAGAAGAGAGTGAAGTTGAAGGTATACATAATCTCTCGTGTAAATATAGGGATTTCCTAAAAGAGCAACATTTCCTAGACCAATATTATAACAAAAAGCTTGTCCCAAATGTAATTGAAATAAGCTCAGTTATTGTAAACAAAGCCACTGATTTCTTATTTCTTATTGCATTTCCACTGTTTCTGTCCTTCCAGACAAGTTTCTGATGAAGGATACAATTGCTTAATAGGAATATTTGGACATGCACAGTGGGATACCAGTTATTTATTATTTATATTATATTAGCAACCACTATGTACAGCACTGTACAATCAAAACACAAAAGAAAATTAAATCATGGCAGGTGGTGGAGCATGGCTTCTTTTTTATTTATTTGACTTGTTCAACATCACACAGAAACTTTGTAGCTGTAGCAGCAGCAGCAGAAAAAATTCCATTCTCCCTTATAGCTCATTGGGAATTTTCTATGGAATAATTTTCTGACAGAAAATTAGCTTTCTGAAAATGTTCTGCAGGAAAATGTTAATATTCTGTCAGAATATCATCCACCTCTCTGTAGTCACAAGGTGCCCAGAGACTATGAAGGGGAGAGATGATGAGGTTGATAAAAAGGGAGGAGAGAAACTGAATAAAGAAGTGTTATTTATACCTTTGCATAACGCAAAAAAATGGGGGTCACCCAATGAAATTAAGAGGCAGCAGTTTTAAGAAACACAAGGAAGTAATTCTTCACACAATGCACAATAAACCTGTGGAACTCACTGCCAGGGGATGCTGTGAGGGCCACAAGTATAACTGGCTTAAAAAATAATTAGAAGTGTTCATGAAGTAAAGAATCATAATAGCCATTAGCCAAGGAATGCAATCCCTTACTCTCAGTGTCCCCAACTCTCTGATTGCCATAAGACGGGCCTAGACAACAAGGTATAAATCACTCGATAAACTGCCCGCTTTTGTTCACTCACTCTGAAGCTTCTGGCATTGGCCACTGTCAGAAGATAGGATACTGGGCTAAACAGACTATCGGCCTGCTCCAGTATGACCATTTTTATGTTCTAGATTCCAGAAGCTGCTCCCAGCAGGTGAGCTGCTGGAAGTCTGGGCAGTCTTGTTGACAGGGTCCTCAAGAAGCCCAGATTATACAGACAACTGAGGGCACCTTGGAAACACTTCTAAAAAAATAAAAAACAAAAGTTACTTCTATTTTTTTTCCAAAACAAAATTTTGGAATTTTTCACTGTCAAGAACTTTCAATTGTTTGTTCCATTTTAGAATGAGGTTTTTCCTTAAAATTACAGAATTTCCCATAGAATGGCAATTATAGTTTCCAAATCAGCTCTAGTGGCATTCAACTGCCTTAACCACAAAACTCTGCTTTCTCTTCCTGCATCTCCCTGCTGTCATTAATCATAAATCTTCCAAATTCTACAACAAATGAGGAAGAGGTTCTACAAGTAGAGCTTAATTCACTACACAACCATGACTCAATCCCAAAGTACTATCCGTTCTGTGCACTAAAAGGACAGCCCCGTAAGGGGAAAAAAAACAAAACAAAAAACCAGTATTGTATAAGCAACCAGAATTCTGGCATTTCCTATCTTAAGTGCTCAACCCTGCAACCTTAGCATTCTCTCAATGAAGGAAATTTTAACCAAAAGTTTTTTTTTTTTTTTAGTTATGCAATGTGGCTTCTAATACACAATATTAATACAAAACTATATATAATCAGTAGCGTTGTTTTTTTTTTAAATATAGGCTTTACTTTGTCAGACTGTAGCACACGGCCCGCAGGGGATCATGATCCTTCCGCCTAATGTTGTTGATGACCATCATGTCAAGTTCTTCTCGAGCAAATCTCAGCTGAGTTTCTGTAACACTGTAACTGGCTGACTCCCGTGCACAATCTTCAATATTATGAGCTTCATCTAAAATGACTACTTGGTCTTTTAGGTTAATCTCCATCTGCAAAAGACAACAATTGTCCAGTAAAACATGAAGTGATATACATAAATGAGTAAGAGCAGCCAACAGGTTCATTCTTTTTTAAAAAATTGGTCCAGATTGTTTCAGCTGTGCAAGCAACAGGAAGTGATTTTTCAAGGTTTGACTGAATTTCTACCATGGAGGCATTAGCTAGATTTTTCACAAAACTGAAACACAGTGCCAGCATAAACAACAGAATTTGATCCTTACCTGTAAATACTATGGGGAATGAGAGTTTGTAAAGTGTACTTTTATGGTTGAAATGTGATTTAATAAAACAAAACAAAACAAAAGCATTTTCACTTTTTATGCCCTTCTGAAGCCCCCATGCCTACTTTTTGTAGTTATGCCATCATAAAAGTTTCTTTTCTGTTGTGTGAAAAATCCACACAATTGATTAGTTACCATGGAAAAACAATGAAACTGACTGTTACCTGAGGTACTATCATAGGATCAAACTAAGGAAATTGCAGAATAAAAGAAAAATATTCTTTAATTTAGACATTACTTGCTTCAAGAGCAAGAACTGAAACAGGAGTGTGGTTTTAAATGGACCGTGTCTCTATCACATTCTTTATTCATTTTACTTTACCTTCAGTCAATGCAAGAAACAAGATAGAGGGATTGTCTATTCTTTCAACATCACTGTGGCATCACTGTAGTACTTCGTGAAGACACTATTTAGGCTGATGGGAGAGCATAGACACCCATCTTCCTAAGAGGCAGAAGCAATGTTAATAGGAGAAGCCCTCTAATCAACATAGCACCATCCACGGCAGGGGATAAGTCGGTATAAATATGCTGTGCAGGGGTGTGGATTTTAGTTACATGGATATACGTTCCTAGTTTAGACAAAACCCTACTTACATATATACTTACACTCTCTCTTATTTGTGCATCCAGCAAGTAGTTGTAAGGACAAAATACAATATCTGCCCCCACCATGAGTTCTCGAGCTGCAAAATAGGCACATGCACGAAGCTTCTTTCCCAGGCTCACCAGATCTTCTATGTCCCAAGCCTGACACTTCTTACGTGCGAACTGTAGAGCATGATGTTCACTAAGTTTATGGACACCATGGTAGTAAACACAGGAGCTGCCCTAAAAAGTAAGTGTGTAATTTTGAAAAAAAAAAATGTACTAAGAACAATGGTGCAAATGAACTTACATTTTTTGTAAAAATACAAAAACAAAAAAAACCCCTAATTTTGCAATTTTTTACTTCACCTCTATCACTGTGGTATTTTGTAAAAGTTATTGTTATATTTTGGACTATAATAACAAGTATAATGGCTGAAACAAAAGTACATTTCAGAATTTTGCCCAGTGAACCCAAAGTAATTTTTAATCTATTTTACAAATAGCAACCTGGCAGTGGAAAAGGATGAGAGGGATTCCAAATAATGAACATTAATTAATAAATACAAATACATATGGTTAATATAATTAGGAACCCCAGAAAATAACATAATATGGCACATCCACATCCACCTACCAGTATATCAACAAATTACCAACCAGAAACACCTAGTGAATTTAAAATATATTTGCATCCACCTGAGCTTGTTCATTTGCTTACGTCTCCACTGTGCTGATTGTTAATGACACCCTCCTGATCTATCAAAGCAAATAATAGCAGTTCTGCTCATGACTTTGACCGCAGTCCTTCAACTGTATTCAAGAGAGTTAAAGTACATCATTCAGAGCTTGTCCTGGGTTTGTGGAGGGTGTGCTGTGTTTTGGGTTTTTTTAGAGCAACAGGAAAGGAATTGGACGGGAAATCTTAATTTATGGGTCAGAGATGATACCCAGCAATTACTGGTTGGAGTGGAGAATTTTAAAATGTTAATACTGATGTTCCTAAGGTATAACTGAACTACTATCATTTCTGTTCTAGTCTGAGTATAATTTTTTTTAAAACAACCTATAAAGCTAGCTGCTATGAATTCTATCTTTTCTTCTATGAACTTTTAAGTAAGCAAAACTACAAGAAGGGAATAATCGCTGGAAATATATACTTTAGACTAGAGGCAATTAAGACCACCTAGTCATACATAGACTGATAACAAAAACAAGAAAGCCCATCTCTTTTTAACAGCGTAACACAACCCTAAGGGGCAGATTGTCAGTTGAAGTGTTATCATACTTACTTACTGCATTTTCACTCCCAAATTATCAGTTATCAACTCACTTCTATAATACATCTTGGTTAACACAGACACCAACAGTGACAGTGTAATTGGCTCTCATTACCACTACTACTTACCCTTACGGCCTGGGAACATAAAAAGCAAATGCTCACTTATACTTGATGAATGCAAAGTAAACTTGAAGCCCCAACAAGACGACAAAACAAACTAGGTACCGTATGACCATATATCCTTCAAAACAATATGCCAATGGAGACAACAAAAGCTGTTTCTATCAGCTTATTTGCTTTAAAAAAAAAAAAAAAAAGAGGACTCTGAGCTGTACATTAGAAACCAGCAAAGAACTTTTACTGGATGAACATACTCACAATTATTAAAACCTTTAACTTGTTTTATAAACACACAGTATTTTTGGCATATGGATCTGAATTAATCTTCCAACTTTTATGATCAATGTATGTGTGGTGCTGAAATATTTTAAAAGTGACCACAGAAAAAAAAATGTGCACCCTTTTTCAACTTCCTTACAGGGAAGGCGGCTGGGAAAAAAAATTCTACTTGCCTTACTACTATCAGTATCAAGAGGTTTTGTTGCAGGGCTTCTTATGCTTTAAGAAAATTGGAATAAGAGTTTCTCTGCTCACAAATGAAAGAACAGGAAAGGGAGGGATTGAAACCTGCACAAAAAGAACTTTTCTTTTAAGTATTTGTCAGAGCTTGAACTAATATAAAATGCTATAAAACAAAACGGTTTTAAACAGTGATTTAAAATCCCATCCCCTCTCAATTTCTTAAGATTTAGTCTTGTTCAATCCAACATACAGCCAAGGCAACTATTTTCTTATCCTCCACCAAAACCAGGAAGACCTGATATTTCTAATGGGAAAAAAAGCAGAAACACAGTACTTTTTGGAACATTCATTTCAGTACTTCAACATTCACTATGAGGCAGAAAAAACTGGGTTATTTTTGTTAGGCTTTGCAAATTACCTGCAAATCCTAAAATTGGTTAACCAAGATGACAAACACATGATGTTATCATCAATAAAACTTATACCATACAGTGAGCAACCACAATGTATCTCTGCTAGCATCATTAGCAGATTATTTGTTCAGGATTTGTGGCAAGTTATTCACATGAAGAATGCTCTAATTACTACGTCCATAACTCATGGAATTAAGTCCCTATCCTCTTAATTTTGAACAAGCAGACAGTTTGTTCCAACTACAGAATTATTACAATGATTTTCCCCTCATGCATTCTCATAATCTTCAATGCTCAGATACTCTAAATAAAATCAAAGAATAAACAGAGAGAAATCAGAGAAACTGATTATTTAAACATTTATCATCATATTTTGCTTTTAAAAAGAAACAAGTTTTGAGAAAGTAAAGGTTATTGCAATTATAATTAAGCTCCCAAACTGAAATTGTGATCAGATATTGTCATCCTCTATTATGCTTTTTACATATTGATACTGTAAACCAAGATTTACTGAAGATTAATGGTCTAATGCAAAATGAATTAGAAGTTACAAAAGAGCTACTAACCAGTGTGCCATAAAGAAGTTAGAATGCTACTTAATCCAACTGCTCAGATAGCTAAATCTATCATTAATATTTTTTAATGAACACTCATTTTCTGAAACAAAACTACTCACATTTTTTCCTTCCAGCAAGTCTACACATTTTTCGTTCCTGTTACTACTACTGGAAACTACTGGATGAACACAGGTATGATCCCGGCTAGAAAGAATTGTCATACGGACACTGGAATACACTGTCCTTCGCAGCTCTCTAGTAATCTGAGCTATTTGCTTGTGTGTTCGGGTTCCAAAAAATATTTTGGGGATGTGTGGCTTTCCTCCATTTTCCTTCCTCTTTGCATTACTAACATCTTTAGTGTTTTCTTTTGCAGAAGAACAGGAACACTGTGTGCAGGGACCAGGAGACTGTAACCAAAAAAGGAAAGTTTATTACGATATAACTACTGCAAATTGCATATACCAAATCTCAACACTGACTCCTGAGAGTTTTCCTCTAAAATGGTTCAAAACCTCTAATTAATTAATCTGTCAAACTATGAATATTAGACTCACGTTAAAAGTATACATGAAATGTTGCAAAATCTCAACTTTGAGAGTCGCCATGTAATTTAAAAAAAAAAAATCATCATAGAAAACATAGTACCTCAAGAGAAAAAAAAAAAACGTGATTACCAAATTCTCCTCCTGTTCTTTTCTTTATATATTCTTTGCAAGTCAGTATAATATTTTCCAGGTTAATATGCCATTGCTTTAAAAAGTTTAAATATAAAATTCAATACCAAAGTTTATGTACATCCTTGATTATACTGTCTATTAATTTGACATATAGAAAAGTTTACTGGTTTTGTTCATTGTCTCTCCAGGATTTACTCAACTCAACTCAAGTTCTATCCCAGTAAAACAACATTATTTTGTACATGATGTTTTAATTTATTTATTCCTATGGGCCAAAAAAGAAAAAAAAACAACCTAATTTTTACAGTGCGTGAGGAAAGTTCTTCTACTTTAGGTTTATTTTCTGTCACCAAGCACGGGCAATTGCCTCGGATTTACTTGTGACAAATTATTACAATGAAAAAACCCAAAGTTTTGTAGCAAGTTATGCAGGACACCTACTGTTAGGAGTTCCCAGGCCTTAAGAACTGAGTCAAAGCATGTTATACAAGAGACATAAGCTGTCTTCAAACCAGATGGCAGCCTTTGTCTCATAGCAAACAAATGAAGAAAAAGTGAGAAACATTAAGGTGGGGGGAAAGGATTGTTTATTATACAAGAACATCTATACTGACTGCCAGCTAAAGGAAATCACTTTTCCATTGAGGGCTTGGATCCTATAAGGTACTGACTACTCTGGCCTCAATCCAGTAAAGCACTTAAGCATGTGAATAGTGCAACTGAAGTCAAAGAGACTTCTCACATACATACATACATTTAAGCATGTGCTTAAGAGCTTTGCTGGATCAGGACATGAGTTTGCAGCACCTTTTAGGATCAAGACCTGACTGGGCAAGCAAATTAAAATTAATACTGAAAACTTTGTTTTAATATTGTTTCATCTGCAAATAAAATTTCACTAACCTGACTTCAAAGCACATACTCCATTACTAATACACTCATCATGGTGTTATGCCATTAGTCAATTCTAGTGAATATTCCCATTTTGCCTTTCGAGTTTCACAATTCTTTACTAACAGAACTGAATCCAGGAAAAATATTAGGAACAAAAGGACAGCTGGTCTTTTCTCCACTCTTGATTACTGTGTCACAGAGAAACTCATCCTCTTCAGTCTCTTCCACAACATAAACTATTGGGAAGGCTAATAAGTAGGATGCAGGTAGATGATCCAAAGAAAATGTTAAGACATCTGTAAGAAGAGTAACTTGTCTGTAAAAACACCTGCAACAGTGAAAAACTGACCAGCAAGTCTTAATAGTGTAAAATAGTTTGTATGTGGTTTTTCATGTGATGTGCAAGTAGCAACAAACTGTACTTGACAGCTGAAAGTTTCCCCCTGTTTTTAATTGATTATCCTTCATAAACAAATGCTAAGTCATGACATGTGTTATACCACAATACTGGGGATCAAGCTGTCTCTTACCCTCCACTCTGTGGAAAAGCAAGTTCAAATTACCCCGAGTCCCACTCAACCTTGTCCACCATTAAATATTACAATACATGATAGAATGGATGTAAATGTGACCCTTCTGGAGCTGTCACTCACTGGGATAAAAGGTTCACTGATGTGCCAAATAAACAGGCCGTCAAAGCAGATAAAGTTACAGCCATGCTGGAATTGTTACATTCCCCTCTCAAGTTGCCAGTAACAGCAGATTTCATTACGGTGTGCTGCCACATTAAATAGCCAGTTCCAAATATCCTGACTTCTATATTGAATAATTACTTATTCACTGAAAGGATAAAAAGAAGAGAGTTATGAATGGGTCTCTTGTCAGCAGCAAAGCAGGAAACAGCTGACATGTGGTGTATGTTACATATGTGGCAATATCCGACTCAGTTTATACTCTCAGAAAATTGGAATGCAAATTATATCTTGATATTTTGAGATATATTCCAGTTTGATCTCTGAAATAATGACATTTATTAACATGCTAAGAGAATTAATGTAAATAAGTTGCAGAATCGATTTACTTTTGCTTACTGTGCAGACCTTTTTGCTCATATCTATCCCTTTCATTTGAATTCATTTTTCCCTGCTCAGAGATGATGCATTAATCCTTTAAGGGACGATAATACAAGGCCTAAACATTTACTTTACTAAATGTAAATTTTAGCGATATCTAGACCAGTACAACAACAATTTTCCAAAGCACAGAAATATTTACTATCCTACACTGTACTTATACAATTAAGATTATTAGAAAATGCAATTCATATTCTTTATGTACAACACCAACTGTGGTAATTCCCGCTACTGTATATTTGGAGGGAAAATAAAATTTTAAGAAACTTTGTATTAAAAAGATTTTAAAAGGTAACATTTAAAACCATAGTGCCTATATGTATGTGGGGGTATATATGAATTACAGTATTTTACAGTTGACAGTTTTTCTTTAAAAAAAATTGAATTGAACATAATACTGGCTTTAAGAAGCACTTCACTCACCACTACAGGTTTTAAATGTTACCTTTTATGTAAAAAAAAAAAAAAATCAACATCAGGAAAGCGGTAAACTCAGGCTGATTTTATAGTAACCAATAAAAGCATATAACTACTTTGCAGTAGTCATAACATTTCTGAAAGCCACAGACGCCATCTGCCCCTCCTCCCCAAAAAAATCCCACTTTAAAAAGGTGCCTATATAACAAAAACCAAAACACACACACACACACACACACACACACACACACACACACACTCTCTCTCTAAGAAAGCTCTCATTTTAGATGGCGAGCCCTTTATTCGCTTTAAAAACTGGAGTTTCACACTTTCAAATGCTTTTTCTCTGTTATATCTTTTCCCAAAAATGTCTTTCAAATGCATTAAAAATCTGAAAGTTAATTTAAGTGCCTATTGGTTAGGCATTGACAAATGAGGAAGCACTTCATAAAACAATTAAGCTTTGGGTTTCCATGAGCTGCATGATAAATGGGTTAAAATAAACAGCATCCAGATCAATCAGAAAAGAGGACTGTCTCTTTTAGGCAAACTATTCCCCAACTCTGCAAGTACTATGAATTTATGACCCAGCTGCATATAGTTACTTCATTTCATTTAATGTGGGCTGTATTTTTACTTTTATTTTCTCAAAACACATTTTTAGTCAAAACATTCAGTTCATCTAAACTTAACTATTAAATAAAAAGACACTGTTCAACTTGTTCATGCCCTCAAAATTTGCTTTTTTGAGGAAGATTAGTTTGGGGCAAAATTCCTAGAGGATGCACTGCATTCATGTTATTTATATTTAAAAATAAATTATTTGGGGCTCCCAAGCAATAAATATTTATATTTTTGTTGCTGAGAAACCAAATAAGCCTTTAAAAATAAAGAGAATCTAAATGTCATCATAAAAAATGTTATGGTTTGGAACTCAAGCATGCTAGGTTTCTGGTAGACCATAAGGTAAAGAAGTGTTCATCTTATGACTTAAGACACAGTAAATCAACAAATATCTCTGGAAATCAAACATCATAAAAGGAGGAATAATTAAGGCAACAAGATGATTAAAGCAGTACCTTCTCCTTCACGCTACACTACATCATGCAATAGTCAGTCACGGAACTTCCGGCAAAGATTTTCTTTTTTTTAAAAGTAAGTTCAGTCAAATATGAAATATTTGCGCTTTTGAACATTTTCATTTGTAATGCTTTGGGTTCTAAATGTCTGCAACAGAAGCTATTTATAGCACTGTAGTTGCAACTTTGCATAATTTAGGACATTACAGTCTCCCATTATTGTAGAAAGAGGAAAAAGACACTCTAGTTACTTTTCACTATAAGAGGTAACAATTGCTGTCTAGTTAGGAAGTACTGCAGTAAAAATTATAAATCTGAATTACAAGAAGGAGAGGTGCTTGCTAAGCTGCATAAAAGTTTCTGTCTTATTTCTTTTAGCACAACTGAAAAATAGTGAGGAAAGAAAGTGAACTTGTATATTAAAACTTATTTTATTAACAGCTCAAATTTGTTAATGTTAGGGCAAGCTTATTAACCACACAACCCATGTTTCTCTCTATATTTGGCAGGAAGTTGGAGAAAGGATTCAAATGGGACTGCCATGGTTCAGTTTTTGTTAGATTTATGTTTCCGCCACAGTAATGCTCGAGTTTCTTAGAAATTGTATGGACTATTATTTTATTTTGATTGCAAACTCCCTGAAACAGGGAGCACGTCTCCTGCATGTGAACACAGTCTTGTACATCAGAAGTGTTCAATAAGTAATCTTCTCCTGAATTTCCCAAATCATATAATACCTATTTTGGGTTTTAAATCTTTTTATGAAAATAATTCTTAGATAAAGTGTTACTGGAAAAATAAGTGTAATAGTTGGGATAAAGAAAAACATATTATCACTTCATAACTCTCATTAGACTATTTAGAAATAAAGAAACAACATTTTTAAAGAAAAGATGGACAACACCCAGTTTCTCCATAAGGTCCTGTTCCACGCTATGAAAACTGCCAAGTTCACGCAGAAATGTTAAACATGATTTTGTTCCATCTGTGTTACTGTTTGGTCCACAGAGCTGAATTGGGATATAACTGGTTTAAAAACAAAAAACAGGGATTTAAGCAAGGAAGTTTTTAAATAACTGGTTATAACACAGTTTGCCTCCATCCATACTGAGTTAAAAAATAGTTGAGCTAACAACTGTTTATACCATCTATGATTAAATTTTATCATTTTCACTGTGTAAAATTTAGCAAGATTCTAAGGGATTGGATATTTATATAGATACCAAGCATTTCCAAAATTATAGTAGTTAATGCTTAAAGATGTTTTGTAGGAGATATAACATCCTCAGGCTTTGGGGCAGAAACCTGTTCCTGTTAAAAGGCAAGGTGAGGGGGAATTATCCAACATCTACTTCCTGCATGTTTCTTGCACCTTCCAGAGAAGCATTTGATGCTAACCCCTGTCACAGATGATACTGGACAGGATGACCATAATAAGTCTGATCCAGTTTGGCAATTCCTTTGTTCTTAGGTAGAGGGACTCAAGATAAACCACCTTTCCACATCAGTACATGGATAGTAAATTATGCAAATGTCAGATTTACACACATACACACACATTTGCAAAGTGAAAATGTTCATAACAATATCCAGCTCCCTCTTGGGGTTTCAATTATAAAGGTCTGCAAAGCCTTGCCTGAGGCTTTTAGGATTTCACTTAATTGAGCCCACTAGTGTTATTCTTCCACGCATGTTGTTATGTGAGTAACATCTCCCCCACAGTCATTTCACTACCTTCATTCCTAGAGCTGAGTGACTCTCATACTCAGGAGGTGGATCTGATGGTCTCCTGGTCCCTTTTTTGCTGTTCTTGGGATCAGTTCTCCTTCTCCATCTGTCTCAACTTAGTGCTAAAACTCAACTTCTGGTTATATAGCCTTCTGCAACCACTCCTGAGCATGCGACTCTAGGGCAACGTCATCCTTGGCTGACTTGAGACACAAGGCCTGAGACATGGTTTAGCTTGTCCTGAAATCTGGTAACTTTCCCAGCCAGCTTCATCCAAGCTCTCCTGTGATCAACTAATTTCACCTGAAGATCTCGATGCTTGACTTTTACTTTCTCATAGTTGAACTCAGAGTCCTTTTGCCCTGCTGAAGTATCTTCACCTGCTTTGCCTCCTCAAAGTTTGCTGTCACCTACTTGGTATATTCCAGCTGTTGTCAGCTCCTTTGTAGCTTGTAACTACCTCAGCCTCATCTCCTGGGTTTCTACCTCACAAGTCTTTGCATGATCATCTAGGATCTTTTTTCCAGGAAAGCCATTTCCTGTTCCCACTTTAATGTGAGTTCCTGCTGTACAGCAGTGGAGTCTACTGTATCTTTTAGATCCACTCCCAGTACCTCCAGCTTTTTCCTCAGCTCCTGTTTTCTGGGTTTTTGCTTTGTTTCTATGTACTAGCTCAAGGTGTTCCTGATGTTCGTTCAACTGAGATTCAAGTTTACAGATTTTTTTTTTCTGGGCCACGTTCTTCTGGCTTTCTTCTTCTTCCACCTTAGTCAAGGCTGCTTGCATTTCCTCTTCCTTCTGAGTCAGATGTCATTGAAGTTGGCTGAGCTGCAAGCTATTTGGCTACCTGGTCATATAGATGGGTGGAGTCTTCCCAAAGCTTCCTGAAAGTTTTCCCCACCTCCAGTTATTTTTTCTTTGCGATACAGATGTGTATCCGCTTGTGTTTGTTCTTGCATTTAATGTGGTTTGTAGCTCTCTCATATCTGGGGTCACTTTTTCCAACTGCAGCTTCCATCTTGTCTTTTCCTTTGTATTTGTGCCACAATATATCAATGCTCCCTCTAATTTTTTTATCCATGAGCATATCTGCACCACCAGTAGAAACACAAGCTGATGGCTGTGGGTATTCTGTTAATCAACTGAGTGGCATTTTAATCTCTTCCTGGATGGTCGTCCAAGCACTCAGCTTACAGGGAACACTGCAAGGCATCCTGACTGATTATACCCACTGGCAGTGCTGTGTTCTAGCTCTTGGAGGGCTTACTCTTGAAGGAGGAGTTTAAATCCAAAACATGAGTGCCTTTGGTTTATAGAAGTCTCCTCATCTTTCCAAGGATGATCTCTAGTTGCTTGTTTCATTCTTGCTGCTCAGCCAGCCATTCTGGCCTGCATGAGTTTTCGTCCAATCATTCATTTTCTGCTGGAGTGCTTTCATCTGGTTGTGTAGTTTGTCACAATGTCTGATGCTCAGATCAGGAGTTTTATTATTAGCATGCTCCTGATCCTCCAGAACCCATGAAACAAGTTCCACCTTTTCTCTAGCACTCTCACTCACAAAATCCCTCTGTCACTCAGAGTATCACATTGGGTTTTTCTCACTTGGGTCTGATTTGATTCCTGTAAAAAAATTCTGTACATTCCTCAAGTTCTCTTCCCACAGGCTGAGACTAGAATCTGGGTCTCTTCCTCAAGAAAAGGGAAATTTGAAATCCTTGCCTTCCATCTCCAAATTGGTGTCCAGAAAGCAGTGTCCTTGGCTGGTCGAGTTTCGCCATCACTGTGAAGCCTGGCTTCCCCAAGATAATAGTCCCACTTCTGAGAGTTTTAGATTTTTAGGGGGCTGTGCCCTTTTTGTGTGCCTTATTTTCCTATAATAAAAACAAATTAGTCCCGGGACCTTGCTTTCCCTTCATTCAAGGGATAGTCTTTGATCCAATATTAGTCAAGATTTTCATTAATAACTTGGATAACAGATTGGAGATTGTGCTTATAAAAATTTGTGACGAACACCAAGTTGGAAGGGGTGTGCAAACACATTAGAAGACAAGATTCGAATTCAAAATAACTGTGACAAATTGAAGAATTGGTCTGAATTCAACAAGATGAAATTCAATAGAGAGAAACATAAAATACTACACTTCAGAAGAAATAATCAAATGCACCACCAGAAAATGGGGAATAACTGGTTAGGTGGTAGTACTGCTGTAAAAGATCTGTGGATTGTAGTGGATTACACAACAAATATGAGTCACCAGCTGCAAAACAGGACATTATAATTCTGCAGTGTATTAACAGGAGTGTCATATGCAAGACTTGAGCAATAACAGTCCCACTCTGTTCAGAGCCTGGTGAAGCCTCTGCTTAGAATAATGTGTTTAATTCTGGGTGCCACAAATTAGAAAAATTGTGGACAAACTGGAGAGAATCCAAAGAAAACAACAATTATCAGAACCTGACCTAGGTAGAAATGTTAAAAACACTGGGAATGTTTAGTCTTGAGAAAAGACGACAGAGGGGAGACCTGATAACAGACTTAAAATATGTTAAGGGCTGTTCCAAAGAGGATGAGGGATCAGCTGACGTGGACATGGAGAAGTAATAGGGCTTAACCTGCAGCGAGATCAAGGTAAGATAGTAGGAAAACCTTTCTTACGAGAAGAGTAATTCATTTAGGAAATAAGCTTCCAAGGGTGGTTGCGAAACCTCCATCATTGGAGGTTTTTAAGAGCAGGTTGAACAAACACCTGTCAGGGATAGTCTAGGTTTACTTGCTCCTGCCTCAGTGCAGTGGGCTGGACATGATGACCTCTTAAAGTTCCTTCCAGCCCTGCATATCTGTGATTCTATGAATAATAAAAGCAGAGTCAAATACATTGAGAGTTTTACGTGTAAAATAAGGTTAAACAAACACTGAAGCTATGATCTTTGAAGCACAGAGATAAGAGGACTTCTTGATATCTTCTTCTATATTTCAATGATTACAAAGCCATCTGAATGATACAGTGGTGAATACCTGTTGTGTGAAATCTCACACAAGCACACCCTAGTAAGATAGCAAAAGTTCAAGTGACATTACTAGAGCTTTTCAGCTATTATTTTTTTTAAACTCTTTTAAAAGGAGTAGTATTCTGCTGCTACAGTCTCTTGATTAAACTGCACAAAGCAGCTGTTTATCCACTCACAGTAACCAGCAGGTGAACCCGATTCAATATTTATCACAGGCTTTCACAGATCACTGCTAACCAAGCAAACGTTTTAATTAAGCTGGAACTTGCTTCAAAGAGCTCATTCAAGATGTCAATCAGCGGGTAAGGGATCAGATACGGTGTCAGGTGAGAGTGTGTAATACAAATCCACAACTTTCTTCATCCCATCGCTGTAAATTAGCCTGCTTCAGAGTCTGGACTCTGATTGTAACAGACTGCCAGTCTCCTGGAATGTGTAACTGAAGTCACTCAAACTCTATTGTGAAGGTTGTAAGCAATATGTTAAACTGCAGTGGGCTAGCACATTAAGACAGATTCTTTTCACAGTTGTTTTTTGATACTCCAAGTGTTTGTTACACTACTCTCCATTTACTGTTTACTTTTTTACCTAGTGTAAATGGGGATTCCTTAACACAGCTGCCCCAGTTTCTCAAAGTCGATGCTTCTGCATAATTAATCAAGAAGGTACAAAACAAGGGTATAATTTCTCATCTAGATTTATATTAGAACTGCACTGTTTTGCTAGAACCTCTAGTTCAAGAGCAAACGTGGGTTCCCAGGCTCAAAGAGGCTAAAGACAGTCAAATGCTTTGGGCAGGAAGGACCCAGCCTTCATTATGTCTACAGACCTTCTCTTGATATAGCACAGGACATTGCTTCTCACCAGTTTTCTTATATTGACTGAAGGCAATAAATGGAGTTCATAAGCTACACACAGTAAAAAGTATAAAATTGTGATTGGCTTAATTCATTATGACCATGAGGGCAGCATTATACACTGTTTGTATCCATCTTCCTGAAATAAACAAAAATAAAGATCTTAAAAATATATGTAAATCTGATAGTTTGTCATCTCAGTTCCCCATTTACTTAAGCTGATGTGTCTTTAACTGCAACTATATAAGAGAATTTTGACTATAAATGAAAGAAACAAGAAAACAAAAGTGTAAATTATTTTCCTCAAATCTGACCTATTATTACTATTGTAACCTAGCAATTTTAATCAAAACATTATTAGTATCACAAAAGCATTTATCTTCTGTCAATGTCCATCCAAGCTACTAAAAATTTTAGACTAGATAACTGTAGACTGAGAGGAGGGCAATTCAGATTCTGTACTGACAGTTTTCCCCCCTGTGGTTTGCCTTCCCCTATCCTTTGTGTCACCACCTCACACAAAACCACAGGTTATCATTAATTTTGTTTTCTTTTAGAAAAAAAGACTGTCAGGAGTTTCTTCATATATATGTTTTGATTTACTTTTAACAGTAGTTGAGTACACTAAGCTTACCCATCCAAAGGAGAAATATTTCTGGCTTGAATTTAGAGTTGACAGCTGCCTTTTTCTCCTCAGGGTGTGTTTCAGTTGGCCAACATCACCACAGCAAGTATTAAACAGTTTACTATATCGTGTTATATTTTGTTTTCTTATAATGAAAAAGAAAGTAACTAACCAGTCAAGCCTTTTAAACCCCGAGTTGTGACAAAGTTACTGAAAAGTAAAAGGGCAAAACTCTCTTTTGAGCCCCAAAGTGGCTTTGTACATTAAAGCACAGCAGTACAGGTATTTAGCTGGTATTGCCAGCACCTTTGCTACAACAGCTCTGTCAATAAACACCTCATCTCCAGTGAAGTTAATCTAGCATCTACACTAGCATGACAACTCACTAACTGTTGTAAAATTTTTAAAGAGAAAAATTATGCATTAGTATTGGAATTAAGAATATCTTCCCCCGTATAGTCAATGGAAAGGTCTTTCTTTAAAGCAATTTACCCAAGGCTTCCAACAAAATCTGAGAATAAAACTCAGGTTTCCCAATTCCCAGATTTTGCCTTCTATATTGAACCATGCTGCCTTTCTGCATAATATTTCCATTAAGCCACATCCTTTTGGTTAATTCTTCCACCTCCCCACTTACACACATTGTTATACCACTAACCACCACACAATTTAATCACTAAGGTTATGTCTATACTACCAGATTTGTTGGCATAACTTATGTCTCTCAGGGATGTGAATAAACCACCCACCCTGAGCCGTGCTGTGAAGCGACTTTCCAGACCCTTGGGCAAGATGAGAGGGGGCCCAGAAGGGGTGGGACCTAGGGCGGATGGGGCAGGGTAGAGGTTAGCCTCAGCTAGCAGACTTTTCAAGGATGCCCAGAGCGCATCGCATGGGAGGCCCAGAAGCAATTTAAAGGGCTTGGGACTCCAGCTGCTGCTGCAGTAGTGGCAATGACAGCCAGAAGCCCTGTGCCCTTGTAAATCACTAGGCTCGGGGGCAGTTACTCCTTGTGTCCTTCCCCTGAGCAACGTAAGTAACACTGAACTGAGCACCGTCTGGACAGCACAATGTCAGAGTGAGAGCGTCTCCTGCCAACATCATTGAGTGACAGTAGCTAAGGTAACAGACAAGCTCTCTCTGTAGCTATACTAGAGAGTTTCCATCAGTGCAGCTGCACCACTCTTGAGCAGTAAGTTCTTAAGTGTAGCCATAGCCTCAACCACTGCCAGGGAGAAACAGATTACCAAAAGTGGTAATAAATTACAAAAGTCTCAAAAGAATGTTACAAAAGTGCAGACAAGCATTCTCTGTAACTACCACCACATTTTTCCATTTTAAGAAGATTCATTATTATGTATGACATACTTTGGGCTGCTCTGAAGTATTTCACTTACCCTGGTTACAACTGTAAATTCAGCTCCTACCTTTGCTCCTCTCTCTGCACTATGGCTCTGCTACTGCAGTCACACTATGTCTAGTCTAAAATCATCATGCAGACATGAGCGACAACACCTTATTGACAAGTTACCTGAATTTCAGCTTTTGTTTGCATTAATTTTGTGGGTTTTGCTGATCGTTGAATTTTTATGTATTTACTAGCAGATGCAACTGGTGTTGCTCGGGTCTTTAATGAAGTAATTTTTTGGGGGGGGGAAGGAATAACTTAAAAAATGTACATGCTTTATTTCAATGACTATTTTTTCAAAAAAGAAGGAAATAAAGCTGAAGTAGTTTTGGGGATGTGGAGGGGCACAGGGTGAGTGTCTTAGGGCATAGGGTTGGGAGACGTGGGGGGGGACTCAAGGCAAGAGGGGAGGCGCAGGACTAAGGCCAGGAGATGGGGGGAAGCTTACAGCGGCCACCCATGGCAGCAAAGTTGGTGCTGGTGGCTCCATCCAGGGAGCCAAGGCAGCACTTCCCAGCCAGTGGCTCCTCCCAGGGGGCTGTGGCTGTGCTTCCTAGATGGCAGCTCCCCTCTTACTCCATCTTGGAAAAGAAAAATGCTAAGAACGTTTCATGAAAAACAGAAATTAAAGAGCACTCTGACAAAGGACTGCCACACAGGAAAAATCCCTAAAATAAAGATACCAAGTATTACGTGGCTCCATAGCTACAATTCCCATGAAATCTAATAAAAACATTACAAACAGGCCATGTATACTCTACCACTCATGTCGCTCAGGAGCATGAAAAAAACCCTACATCCCTCAGCATCATAAGTTTTGCCAAAATCAGTGGTAATGTGCATAATGCAATGTCTGTGGGAGAGCTTTTCCCGTGAATACAGCTACTGCTGCATATTGAGGTGGTTTTATGTTGACTGTAGAGCTGTGTGTTATTAGCACGTAGCAGCCTCTAAACATGTACACATTACAAAAGCAATTACATAGTGCATAAGAAAAATGAAGGCACAATATCACAGACTATGCAATGTCTTAAATCAGCTGTCTCGCATTTCTTCCACAAACGTAACTGAAAACAATTTGGCCGCTTGTATTGACTGACAGCCAAATTTTTTTAACACCTGACATAAAAAGTGTTAGAACGAAGGATTGAGTATGCTTTATTAGAATAAATTGTAAAACTGGTGACCCCAAGTAGATCAGTGTGCAAGAGTGCTCAGTACCAACCTCGGGGGCCTTTTGGAGGAGGAAGTTTGATGTTATAATATTAAGGTAATTATGAAAAGGAAAAAAGGAAAGAGTTGAAATTAGGACATCTGTCGTTATTGGACTGAGTCCTCTGATAGTGAAAGTTTTGTTTGTATAAATCCAAAACCACCAAGAGCAATTTTAAAAAGAAGAGAGTTCTCAGGAAGAAGAGTAGATTATATTGATTCTACCTATAACCAGGGCTCGCCAAACCGCGGCAAGCCCCGCTCGCCAGCCACGCTGTCTGGCGATCTGCGCATGCACAGATGGCCCCAACCCGTCTCTTCCGGGTTGCAATCTACTCGCCACAGGTGAGTAGATTGCATTATTTGTCGAGCCCTGCCTATAACCATACTACATGGTACATTAAAAAACCCCAATGCTGCAAACATGTACGAAACTGGTCTCATTAGCGAGATTGGGACCACTCATGTGAGTGACATTCAGTATGTGAGTAAGGTTTGCAGGAACAGGACTATGTTACATACTGGAGCAAGACTTAAATGAATGTTACAACTGAAATATATAACAAAAAAATATTCTGAGTTGTATACCAAGTTCAAAATTTTTGAGACTGTCTTATAGGCACTAAAAATCTATTTTCAGGTACTTTTTTTAAATGACAGGTTTATCAGAGCTCCTACAGCTCCACAAAGAGTCAATGAGGGCTCTTCCGTTCAGCACCTCTGAAAATCAAGCCATCTTTAATTAGGTGCCTAGAACTAGACACCTGCATTTGAAAAATTTGGTCTTATATTACAAGTATCAGCTCTAAAATGAAACTATTACAGCCTCTTCCCGACTTACGAACCAGTTATGGACCAAGCAATTGGTCGTAACTCGGTTCATTCGTAAGTCGGACCCCATAGAGTTACACACGACCGCACTGTTCGTAAGCGCGGATCATGTTCGTAACACAGGGTCCGCCATTTACGACAGCTTTGGTCGTAACTGCCAACTGTCGTAAGTCAACCGTTCACAACGCAGGGACCGGCTGTATAGAGAAGTTAAGACTTATCAGAACTGTAATGTTGCCTGGGTAGAGTGGAGATGTAAATGACTAGTCGACTATCTGATAAGCAAACGTTTATCGGAGAGTCGACTAATCCCTTGAC
>JANRFK010000867.1:19057433-19073568 GCA_030068395.1 Apalone spinifera
ACTCTTTTGTTGAAGGCTGGCTGCTTTTAAATCCATTATTGAATGTCCAGGGAGGTTAAAATGTTCCCCTCTAGGTTTGTATATATGTTACCATTCCTGATATCTGATTTGTATTCATTTTTCCTATGGCGCAGAGACTGTCCCTGGTTTGACCAATATATATGGCAGCGGGGCACTGCTGGCATATATCACATTATGCAGGTATGAAAGCCCCTGATATTGTGGCTTATGAGCTTAGGTCCTGTGATGGTGTTACTTGTACAGATGTGTGGACAGAGTTGGGTTTAGCTCATAATCTAATAAATGTGTTAGCCTCTAAGATGCCACAGGACTGCTCACTATTTCTATACAAGTAAAATTTTTTGATTTTCTAAGTTACAGGGCAATGATTGCACCATAGCAGAAGGCAACATTCAAGCTAATTCTATATCCAGTTAACTGTGTAAATATGTAAGAATGGTAGAAAACAGTAACAGTAAAATAAAATAGTTTTAACATTTTAGGCACTTGTGCACTTTACAAGGCAAGTTTTATCAAGCACAGAACGATTATCAGACAAACAGATGAACGTGATTTGTTGGGGGGAGGAAAAGTCCACATCGTTTTGTAAAGGGAAATCATGCCACACCAATCCATTAGAATTCCTTCAAGATGTCATCAAATATGGACAAGGTGATAAAGTTGTTACACTCTATTCACTGTAATAAAGCTTTTGGCAAGTTTCCTCATCAAAGGCTCTTAAGAAAAGCAAGGACTGAAAGCATAAGACTGAAGGTTCTCTCATGGATCAGTAATTGGTTAATAGAAAACAAAGGGTAAGCAGAAACAGCCAGTTTTCACAAAGCCCCAAGGATCAGTCCGAGGAACAGTGCTGTTCAACATATTAAAAATAATCTGTAAAAAGGACTAACCAGAGAGGTGGCAACAATTGCAGATGATACAAAATTGCTCAAGATAGTTAAGTCCAAAGCAGGCTGTGAAGAGTTACAAAGGGATCTCACAAAACAGGGTGACTGGGCAACAAAACGGGAGATAAAATTCAGTGTTGATAAACGCAAAGCAATGCCCTTTGGAAAGCATAATCCCATCCCAACTATGCAGACAAAAGTATGGAGTCTAAATTTGCTGTTACCACTCAGAAAAAGAGATTTTGGAGACATTGTTGATATGTCTTTTAAAACATCTGATCAGTGAGAAGCAACAATCAAAACAGCAAACTAAATATTAGGAACCATTAGGAAAGACACAGAAAATTCCATAATGCCAGAAGAGGTAGAACTGGAAAAGGTTCAGGAAAAAGCAACAAAAATGATTAGGTGTATAGAATAACTTCCATATGAGGAGAGATTAAAGAGAGACTAGGGCTGTTCATCTTGGAAAAGAGAGGACTGGGGGGGTATATGAAAGATGTCTATAAAGTCATGAATGGTGTTGAGAAAATGAACAGGAAGAGTCATTCATACCTTCACATAACACATGAACCAGGGGTATCCAATGAAGTTAACAGGCAACAGATTTAAAACAAACATGAGGAAGTACCCTGTCACACCATGCACAGTCTACTTGTGAAACCTGATGCCAGGGGATGTTGTTAGGGCCAAAAATGTAACAGGGATCAAAAAGGATTAGATACATTCATAGAATACACGTCAATCAATGGCTATTGCCAAGATGCTCAGGGGCACAAATCCCATTCTCTGGATGCCCCAAAACCTTTGATTGCTACAGTCTGGATCCGGACGACAGAGGATGGATCACTCAATTTCCCCTTTTCTATTCACTCTTTCTGAAGCATCTGAATACTGCTGGGCAAGATGGAGCATTGATCTGACCCAAAATGGCAATTTCTTATGTTTTTAAGTGGGTTACTTCCTCAAATGAAAAAAAGAGAAAACAGCAACATCCTACCTCCAAGCACAAAAACAAATAAAAACCCTTCAAGTCTTACCCAAAAGGATTCTGCACAAGTTCTCGGACTAACAATGACGGCAGGGGTGAGCAAAAGGGCCTCCCTGGGCCGGATCTGGCCTGCCAACAGAGTTGATCCCCACAGAGGCCCTACTGCTCCCCCACCTAAACAGGAACAGGGGGAAGCACATGAAGCTTTCTCCGCCCTGCCAGGAGCGCATAGTTCCTGGCAGGGTCGGAAGAAACTTTGCGCACTTCCCCGGCCCCAAGCCTTGATTGGCCTGGGGGCAGAGTTTCCTCTGCCCTGCCCCCATCCTGCAAGGAGCATGTGGCACTTAGAAGCACCATGTGCTCCTGGCAGGGCGGAAGGAGGCTTTGCACACTCCCCCGCCTCAGGCCAAACAGGGCCTGAGGGTGGGGGGAGCGTGCAAAGTTTACTCTGCCTTGCCCCCACCCTACAAGGAGTGTGCGGCGCTTAGAAGTGCCATGCACTCCTGGCAGGGTGGAAAGAGACTTTGCATGCTGCCCCACCCCCAGGCCCTGATTGGCCTGGGGGCAGAAGGGGGAGTGAGCGAAGTCTCCTACCAAAGCCAGGGAGCATGGGCATCTAGGGAGAACCTCTGGGGGGGGACAAAGGTGCTCCCCCATCCCCAGACCAATTATGGTCTGTGGGTGGGGAAGCAGGGAAGTATCCCGGCCCCATCCCTTCCTTATGAGACCCCGCCCCTTGTGGTATAGCCCGGGACCACTTCAAAAATTTCTGAAGTGGCCCCCGGCCAAAAATTATTGCCCATCCCTGAGTTAAGGGAAAGGACGTTCCAGAATTGCAGACTCTTACCAGAAGACTTTCCCTCCAATCCTTTCTAGACTGAATCATGGGATAAGTCTGTAAAATAACTTCAACGTGCTAGATCCTGATGTAGCACGACACTTTCTGAGAATCATCTTATAAACTGGCCTTTTATGTACAATTTCTTTATAGAAAAAAATGTTTCTTAAACTAAGAAATGTCCTACAAGACCCATATTACTTACTGTTTTTGGAGAAAAAGAATTTTTTTCTGAGTGAACAGTCAGTTCTCCATTTCTTCGCTGTTGATAAACTTCTAGAGCATCAACTAACTTCACTCCTTTTGAGAAACAATGACGTTTTCTTATCTGTTGGGAAAACATGCAACATTCAAATGGATAGCAACAAAGATGTGGCATTACATCAGAAACTTAAACTAAACTAGTGGACAAACATTATAATAATTTTATTTTTTTTTCTTCATTCTATACTTGTTTCAGAAACTCAGTACATTGTTAATACCCACCAGTTTTTCCACATCTAACATAAGCTAACCAAAAATTAATAATTAAGGAAAGTTAATTTAACATTTGTACATCTTGGTTATCGAGACAAATATATATCTTAACTTCTTTTAAAAATCATTTGGTTTTGCAAAATAAAAGTAATAAATGAACATTAATTATTTCTATAACCGTGGAGTGATATTTTATTGAGCCTTCTTTAGGCAAAATAAATTAACAATATGCCGCCACTACTACCTTCCCTACTATGTCTGTCACAGGTTTGACATCTAGTTTCAAAGATGCAAATGGATGTTTATTTTGATGTACTCAATCATTGAACAACGAGAAGTCCTGTGGCACCTTATGGACTAACAGATTTATTGGAGCATAAGCTTTCGTGGGCAAAGACCCACTTCATGATGCATCGGACGAAGTAGGTCTTTGCCCACGAAAGCTTATGCTCCAATTAATCTGTTAGTCTATTCGGTGCCACAGGACTTCTCATTCTTCTTGCAGATTCAGACTAATAGGGCTACCTCTCTGATACTTGTCATTAATCATAGAAGCTGAACTCATTTCTTGCAGAATTAGGCCACAACCTTACAAACATATGTAGTTCCTAAGTCCTACTGATGTCAATGGCTCTCTGGGTAGAAGTATCTGTACTAGAGGATTCCAATATAGGACGGGGGCCAAGAGAAGCAGGTACTGTTACAAATGATAATTACTGAAAATTACTCCATGAATTATTATTAGTTTCAATGATAAGACTAAAAGATTTCTGTGGAAATGGAAGAAATTACTGCAGAAGAAAACGTTGGGACATGAAGTCAGCTTCAAACATCTTAATTTGCCAAATATTTTGGAAACAAATAGACAAAAAATAGTTCAATTCATAAATACAGAAGCTGGTTCTATTTCTGAAAGTTCCAGTGGAAAAATGAATAACATATTAAATAAAAAAAGAATTAGAATCCTTCAATAACAACAGTTTTTCTTTCTTAATTAACTACACATTTACCCAGCTTTGCTCACATCCTTAAGGGCGGGCCCAGGACACAGGACTAGGGATGTGGGGGATGCAGGAATCAGGGTCAGGTAGTGAGGAGAGGCTCTGGGCAGGGGACAATGTATATGAGTGTGTGTAAGTAAGGTGATAGATGGGGGAGCCAATACCTTCCCCCCCCCAGATTTGAACCAGGGCTGCTTGTTTTTTCCCTTCCTGTCCCTGTCCCTGTCAGGGAGTGAAAATAAAGTGCACAGCTCATGTGCCCCCTGTACTCCCCAGCCAGAGTGAGGAATGCTGCAAACTGTGCATTTTTCCCTGGCTCTCTGGCAAAAGGGAATAGCCAGTAATGTTCCTGTATGAATTGGGGGGAGCTTCAGGCCCCCCACCACTAGACCTTCCTAAAGGGCACCTGCCTTGTGATTCTGTCTCTTTTCTGTATGGCTTTATAAGCAACCCTATTCCAAGGATATGCCATTTCCCTGGCACAACCAAACCATTATGTTGCTTTAAGCTGTTATCAGAGGAAACTGTGTACCAAATTTGGTCATCCTAGCTTTTATTGTTTAGGAGGAGTTTTTGAACAATTGCAGATATCTGTAATTAGTTCTCCTCTACAGCATGTCTTCTTGCATTATTTTCCATTGTTATATGTATTGATAAAACCTGTAGGGTTGTCAAGCAATTAACAAATAATTGTGCTTAATCATAATTAAAAACAGTAAAATATCATGTATAAACTATTTTTGGATATATTTGAAAATGTGAAAAACGTTGATTTCACTTACAACACAAAATACAAAATGCACAGTGTTCACTTCATATTATAAATATTAGGACTGGAAAAAAAAATTTTATTTTTCAATTCACTTAATAGAAGTACTGTACATGCTGCACCTCTCCAGCCCAGCACTGTTGCAACCTGAACAGAGAATTTGCCGAACCATGGAAGGTCAATATTGGCGAGCAGCATTACCAACACCTTCTACTGCATACTGGGCTCTTTGAAGACATTTAGGAGGTAAATTAGAGCTAAGTAACAGCACAGAACACTTAGAGCCAGGACTGGTGGCTATAGACAAACTTTATGGGACTATGGTGAAACATGGTCATACCCTTGATAACTGGACATTTGACTAAGTAAAATCATGCGAGACTAGGGTTGCCAGGTGTCCGGTTTTTGCCCAGATAGTCCAGTAATTGCATCTCTGTCCGGTAAAAAAAAAAAAAAAGGGCAGAAAATACCGGACATGTAAAATGTCGGGTATTTTCTGTTTTTCTCAGACGGAAGGTCGGCAGTGATATTTTTCCCCTGCCACATCTGGCGGGGGGAGCAGTGGAATTTAAAGGTGCATCAACTCCCCTCCGCCCAACAAGTTTGGTCTCCTGTTGGTTTTTTTGGATTTTTTTGCTCAACCAATTTTTTTCTCCGCCATGGTTGGGATTTTTTGTGAAAGTATCTGGCAACCCTATGCCGGACCAATAACGTTGAAAAAACAGAGTGTACCAGACCAGTGAAGTTCAACCTGTAGGTCAATCCCTTTATTATGAAAGTTGAACTTATAAATGTAGAATTATGTACAAAAATAACTGTGTAAAACATTAGAGTCTACAGTCCACTCAATCCTACTTATTATTCAGCCCATCATGCAAACAAGTTTATTTACATTTGCAGGAAATAAAGCTGCCCACTTCTTGTTTACAACATCCCCTGAAAGCAAGAACAGGCAATCACATAAATATTTTGCAACTCCGGCTGCAAAAGTGCATGTGCCAGATGTGCTAAAGAGTAATATGTTCTTTCATGCTTTAGCCACCATTCCAGAAGACACATGTCCGTGCTGATAATAGGTTCTGCTCGATAATGATCCAAAACAGTACAGATCAATGAATGTTCATTTTCAGCATCTGAGGCAGATGCCACCATCAGAATGCTGATTTTTTTTTGATGGTTCAGATTCCATAGCATCTGTATTGAAGCATTGCTCTTTTAAAATTTCTGAAAGTATGTTCCACATCTCATTTTTCCTCAGATTTTGGAAGGCATTTCTGATCCTTAAATCTAGGCTCTAGTGCTGTAGATATCTTTAGGAATGTCACACTGGTATCTTCTTTTCTGTTTTGTCAAATCTGTAGTGAAAGTTTTCTTAAAACAACGTGCTGGGTCATCATCTAGCACTGCTACAACAAGAAATATATTGGAGAATGCAAGTAGAATACACAGCAGATGACACAATTCTCCCCCAGGGAATTCAGTGTCACAAAATTAATTAATGCATTATAGTTTTAACAAGCGTCATCAGCATGAGAGCATGTCTTCTGGAATGGTGACCAAAGCATGAAGGGCATATGAATGTTTACTAGCTCTGGCATATTAATACTTTGCAGTGCTAGTTACACTGCAAAGTCTGTTTCCACTTTCAGGGGATATAGTAAATAAGAAGCGTGCAACATTGTCTCTCATAAATGTAAACAAATTTGTTTCTCTTAGCAATTGGCAGAACAGGAAATAGGACTGAGGGTACTTTTAAGCTCTAAAGATATATATTGTTTTGTTTTTTAATTCAGTTATGTAATAAAAAAAATCTACATTTGTAAATTGTGCTTTTGTGATAAAGAGATTGCACTACAGTACTTGTATGAAGTGAAATGAAAAATACTATTTATTTTACAGTGCAAATATTTGTGATAACAATAATAAAGTGAACACTGTTCATTTTATATTCTTTGTTGTCATTGAAATCAACATATTTGAAAATGTAGGAAAACAGCCAAAAAATGTAATACATTTCAATTGGTATTCAATTGTTTAATAGTGCAATTAAAACCACAATTAATGTTCTAAATTAATGGCATGAGTTAACTATGATTAATCAACTGCCCCAAAAATTAGAATAATTATTGTACAGACATACAATAGAAATATACATGAAATGAAAGGCAAGGAAACAAATCCAACCTATAGGTAATTACTCTTCAAACAAGTTAAAAGTAGTTTTCTGATGCAATAATATTAAAACACAATACAATGACAACTAAAGTGCACCTCAGTAATACAAAAAAGTTAAGGCATTTGTAATACCAATACTGACCATATAACAAAAACTTTAGAGAAATTTTATCCTATGTAAAAAGCTAGTGATAAGAATTTGGTGGGACATCAAGAGGCTTGATAATGTATATTAGATTATTAGCACATATGTGGAAGAGCATTTAAATGCCTAAGAATTCTTTTCTTCGACTAAATGTTTAACAGCAATTATTGGTGAGCAGGCTTCAGAGTTTACAGTATTTAAATTTTCTATTTACTAGCATGCACCAAGTAATTTCTCTCTGACAAGTTATTATGGAAATTTAATACAACAATGGACTCCTTTGTAACAATAGTAAAAACAAATAAGCTAATTTATGGCTGTGACATTACCAA
This sequence comes from Apalone spinifera, assembly GCA_030068395.1. Classification (NCBI taxonomy): domain Eukaryota; kingdom Metazoa; phylum Chordata; order Testudines; family Trionychidae; genus Apalone; species Apalone spinifera. The sequence goes on from JANRFK010000867.1 coordinate 19,065,070, forward strand.
CTAATTTCGATTTCAAGTATTGAAATCGTGATTGATATTAGACAATCTTGTTTAATTATGCCTGGATTATTGTAATGCCAATACATTTTGCTCACCTGCTGCTCAGTTTCTAATAAACGTATCCTTTTCCTGTCTACTTGAAAGTCGTCATTTTCATCTTTATGTAAAGATGCCCATTTTTTTGCAGATAATTTTGAAGACAGTGTGACTTTTCCACTATGTTCTGTAACAGGAGTATTCATTACCACAGGAGCATTAAATAAATGTAAATAACATTTCCAGTCATGAAACTTATTCAGAAAAAATAGTTGAGACTCATGGTGGACAGTAATATTGGTAAACATTTCTGGACCCTGTCTTCCGTCACTACAATGCAGGCAAATTTATACAGGAACAATCATTAGCATAGTAGCAAAATGCTAAATTACATGAAAAAATGGTTTGCCTGAGGGAGGCTTTCTAACAGAAGAAACATAACAAGCGTGATACTAGCTATTAAGTTTCCCTTCTAAAATTGATTTCCTCTATATTGGTAAGGAATAAATACATTTTTAATTGCACTGTTGGTAAATGATACATGGTTTGAAGATGTCAATTATTAACAGGTTATAAAATTAACTTTTTTTACTTTGAAACAGCAATGAAGGGCACATCAAGTGGTGTTCGGCAGAGATCAGTTTTGGGACCAAATCTGTTCAATATCTTCATCAACAATTTAGATAATGGCAGGCCTGAAGCACCCCCCATCGTAAGGCAGTGGGCTGCTCTGGCCAAACTGGCCAGCCATGGGTGGGAGGCACCCACTCTTTCCAGCCTAGAGCACCCAGAGAGTTCTCCAGCACTTCTGACTAAAATCATAATGCTGAACTGTGACAGTACAATCAGTGAAATAGACACAGACTATCATCAGTAACAGAGGGTTTGTAGATTCACTATAGAATTAGGCAAGAAGAAAGATTAGAATGCAGTAGAAAAATAAACCGTCAATAAAAATCAAGGAAATGTGGAATTACAGAAAAATTACACTGATTGTTTATTTATTTAATTATTTAATTTAGATGTCTGTTTCCTCCACACAAATTAGTATGATTTGGACACTTGGAAAGAGCAGGGAACTTTAAAGCCAGGAGCCATTAATGACCTAGAAAAAACATGAGGGGGACAGCATGATGAAAGGAGAATTTTTGGTTCACTGTTGACTTGTGTAGCATTGGCAATCATAAGACAAATGAGAACCCACAATCTGAATACTCAGCAAAAAAACAGAAAAAAATACTCAAAAGTTACCTTTGTCTGTTGAGACGGTTTCACTTTTTATGGAAGTTGCTGCTTTACAATCAGTGAAAGAACAAGAGGCACCTTGGTTCACATCTGCAGAAGTGTCATTAGACACTGCCTGGGAATGGCATCTACAGTGACATGGCAAAGATGTCTCTGGTTTTTTGCATTCCTTTTCACATGAGAACTCATCCAGTGACTTCTCTAAAAGCAGGACAGGAGAAGGTCATTCTTCTGTTATAAAACTATAATCACAGAGCCATATTGTAGAATTAGGCTCTTCAATACAATAGGAACAAGTAGGTAACAGTCAATGTTGTTGGGGCTACAGCATCTAGTCCAGAGGTAGGCAATAATTTTTGATGGAGGGGGCACTCCAAGAATTTGAAAAGTGGCTGAGGGCTGCACTCTCTCATTATATTAATGGAAGAGATGCAAGGGTCTGGGATGGAGCCTGGGTGCAGACGGGAGCTTGGGAGTGAAGGAGAGGATCGTGACCTGGGGCAATGGACTGGGATAAGGAGGCAGTGCAGGGCCTGGGAGGGGAGTATGACCTGTGGTAGAAGTGCAGGGGTTTGGGTTGTGACCTGGGACAGGGGATTAGGGTGCAGGGTCTGGGAGAGGTATGGGTGCAGGAGAGGATTCTGGCCTGGGGGAGGGGTGTAGGAGGAGGGAATGCAGGGCCTGGGAGGGGTTGTGACCTGGGACAGAAGTGCAGGGATTTGAGTTGTGCCAGGGACAGCAGACAGAGATACAAGGTCTGAGAGGGGGTTGTGACCTCAGGAGGAGTTTAGGAGGGGATGCAATGTCTGGGAAGGTGTATGGGGCCTGGAGAAGGGGTGCAGAAGGTTTGGGTTACATGAGGTAGGGGGGGACAAAGGGGAGCAGAGGGTTGAGGGAGGGAGAGGCTGAGGTGCCAGAGGCAGGCAGTGGCTGGGAGACCTTACCTGGCTCCTAGCCAGCAGCCCAGCAAGTTCCTTAGACAGGGTCCCTGCCTTCCATGCCCTGTACTGCTCAGGGGAGCAGCAGAGGCCATATTTACTGCTCTGAATTGAATGCTGTAAGCCCGGGGGATGAGGGAGGAGGGGCACTTCACATGCAGTCTGTCCTGCAAACAGGCAGTTGCTATTGTTTGAAATCGGCCAATAGGAGCTACTGGAGGTGGGAGCAGCTTGAGAAGCCTGTCTCCCCACCCTCCAGCCTCTCAACATTCAGAAACACAAATGGCTCTGCAGACAGCTTTCCTGAGTGACGAGTGGGGGCGGGGCAGGCAGGGAGCCGGCTGAGGCTCTCTCAGGCCACATCCAGCAGCTTGGTTGGCTGGATCCAGCCCACAGATTATATTTTGCCCAGCCCTGTTCTAGTCACTGTCTCCATAGCAGTTGCACCCCTTTATAAACTAGCTCCATGGAAGTCACTTATAGAAACCCTACCCATTCAGCTCCAAAAAAAGTACAATAGTCCCTCTGAGTTAGTGTTAAAATTATAGAATACACAGGATAAGGAAAGAGTGTCTGTACAGCTAGGATAGAGCTTAAAAGTCCAAGGGCTTGTTTAAAAGTAATTCAATATACTTATTACATAATCAGCAATAATCCAGAAAAGATTAATAATTTAACAGTACAATTTAGATATTAGCATCCAAGCATTGGGGGTACATCACTCATGAAAAGTTATACAGAGTTGGTTGTAAAACACACATATAGGAAAGTGTGTAAATTGTCCCTCGGCAATTGAGCATTTAGAATAGGTTATCCTTTAGCAGATATAATCCAGAGAAATATTTCCATTATTTTCCAATTTTACTTCTCGTCAGCACACCAGCTCATTTCTCTTGGTATAGTCAAGGTCCTGTGATGTGTTCTAGCTAGATGTGCCTTAACTGTATGATAGCGTAAAACACCATGAATTGCAGCATCATACGAACATAAGGTTGACTAATTCTGCATTCTGGCAACACATGCTCAATACCTGGGTTGCATGCACCCAGAGCTCTGACAATCTGAGCATGAGTTTGATTCTCATAGCTTCTAGCATCAACCACTGGCATAAGGACTAAGATGGAGATTTAGCGCTATTCCTGAAACTAGATTTCTGAGATTGTCCACTGACCTAGTTTATGTAAGAATGCAGACAACCCTTGCCAATTGAAACTGGACATATGGGCATTTTGAGTGTAGCCTATCAAGTTACTTTCCTATCATGCTAATAATATGTTTGTGTTAATTTAGATTAATTCAGTAATAGTTAAAAGCTGTAATGCAAGAAATCTTCTAAAAGCTACTCACAGCATTCCCGTAGGTCCTTTGTGTTAAATTGACTGATGTTTGGGTTCAGGTGTAATACACTACGCCTTATGTCTGCCCAAGTTTGTGAAGGCCTGCTAATACTAACACAGCGGCTCTCAACTCCTTGGGGGAGGGCTTTGCCATTAACCCCCCAGGGTACAGGTCCGTGCCCTTTTCTAGCTGGGACCAAGACATGTTGGTATATAAGAGTCTAGCAAGAGCCCCAAATTAGAGGTCCTGCTGCTTGTACCTGTCTGTGGCCATATACTGCTTGCCTTCCCCCCACACAGCCAACCACAAGCCTGTTGGTGCCATGCACTGACTGGGCTGTGTGGCCGTCCAGATGCCATTAGGTGTAGGAGCAGCATGGGTGCGGTACAGCCGAGCCCTAGGCTGTCTCATGAGTCGGGTTCCCCTGCAGCGCAGTGGCTCCTGCTGTAGGGTATAACAAGATAGAACAGCCTCTGAATGCACTTTCCAACGAGTGCCATGTCTGTATTACCACCAATTAGAGGGCAGGGTTGCACTTGAATGAAAGAACATACCTAAGCTCACAGTCCAGGTCAAGTAATATGGAGTTATATTTTATCTTTTGTCCATGCTGCAACACACCGTCTGCAAGATCAGCAGAAGCTAAGGTAGCAGATTTCCGTGGTTGAGAGACAGTTTCACCCAGATACCGGTCATAGTTTATTTATGGTTTCCCGGGACTGAAAAAGGGGAACTTAGGTCTGGACCTTTTACCCGCACAGGATGGTACGAAAAATACCCTCAGACTCAACAGATGTATTATTATATAAAAGTCCCAAATGATTGGTTCAGGCTGAGTTGAGTAATCAGGACACAGGTTGCGATAGATAACCACAAAGGCCCATGGCAACAAATTGACGTATATGATAATAAGTTAAGAGCAATGATACACTGACCAATAGGAAAAGAACACTTCAGCATTAGAAACCTCCCCTATTGAATATGTATAAAACATGTTATCGTCAGCGTTACTTAGTATAAAAGTGGGACCCCAGTCCAGGGGCAATAGGGAGGAGAAAATGTCGTCTTTGGAAGGGCCAGAAGGATGGCCCCTTGTGATGGGGAAGGTAAAGATAATGAGAAAGATGATGGGCTAACACCTAAGATTGTTCTAGAAGGAATGATGTAAGTATATGGTATGGAAATATAGATGGATATTCCCTGTCTTATTAAATTGGGGGTGTTTGTGACTGTGCTAACTGTATTAATAAACTATAAATATTGTAAATATACAAGAGTTTCTATATTGCGAGTGTTGCAACCATGCACATCAGGGTTCACAATCATAGTATAATTGAATACTGGGCCTGATCCTAGGACAAAGAACCTATCAACCCTAAAGGTGGGTCATCAGAATTTAAACATAATCTTAGATCAGGCTACATGAGATAACTTACCATGAAGAGATTGCTGCCATGACAATACAGAACATAGTAACGCCAAACTTTTACCACTTCCTGTGGGGCTCTCCAACAAACAGTGTTGCCTGGAATTTAGCCCTTTAACAATCTGAAAGAAAAAAATAAAAAGTGAACTGCTCAGAAAAATTAATAAATAAATATTCATGTTCTCTCTTTGGGAAGGGAAGGAGTATATTTATATTAAGGATGCTAAATTTAGATTAATCAACTAATCGAAGAGTCAACATAATTTGCATCAACTATTCAATCAGTTGATAAAGGTGCCTCTGCCTTTGAAATGGAGCAGCAGTCCTGCTGGCTCTTGCTACATGTCAAAGGTGGAAGCTCCACACGGAGCACAGCCAGTGGGAGGACTCAAGCAGTCCTCCGCTGGCCCCATGCTCCCTGCTTTTTAAAAGCAGAAGGTATCTTGTACATTTCAAAAGCCCTGCTCTTCCTGACAGTTCCTCGCTTTGCTCCTGCCCTTTCTCCCCACAGAGACAGTGCTGTGGGGAACTGGCTTTTAAGCCAGCTCCCCCCAGCACTAGATCCTGCTCCCCCCCCTTGCTCCCTCTCTCTGATAGAGGCAGCGGGAGGGAGGGCGGGGAGCAGTCGAGTCACTAGTTTTATGTTTATCACATTCCCATCATTTATCATATTCCCATCAGCAAAGTGCAGTAAAGCTTCCGTGTCAGCAACAAGACAGCAATTAAGACAGAAAGAGAAAAATATCTGCAGCTGAAGCCACAGGGATTTTTTTTAAGATAGGCTGAAATTAATTTCCTAAATGAAATTTGACAAAGTCATCAGAAGTTGATACTTTTGAAAAAAAAATCTTCCAGGACCACAAGTGGTCATTAGATCTTGGTTTTCTCTCAACCATAGACATTTGTAACATCTCTCACTGTATTGGGACATAGGTTCAGTAGTGACTCAGATGTCACCTCAGACCTACCTCCCCAAATAACATAATCAACATCTGATGGAGCTTGTCTACACTTGAAACACTACAGCAGCACAGCTGCAGCACTTCACTGTAGACAGTAACTGCATGTAAATAATCCATCTACCTAATAGGTGGTAGGTAGTTACATAAATGAATAATTCTTCTGTCGACCTAGGACAGTTTACAGAGATTAGGTCATCTGAATTATGTCACTCAGTGATGTAGTCGGGTTAATGTTAGTGTAGACCAGGCCCATGTAAGAGTCTGTTTATCCTAAGTGACAAAGGAGCAAAGAATGATGGCAGGCCATTAAATGCTTCTATGTCATAATTAAATTTAATAAAATGTGGAAGATAAAACATCTCCTCCATCAATAAAATGAAAATTTATTGGGTTGGTATTATATCTTTTGATCAAAAGATGACAGGCATTTTGCTGAAGCCTTTTCCTTTTGCATTCCTATTGCATTTGCAGTATTAAATAACTTTTATCTAATTAAGTAGGCATGCATTATGTGCACATCCTTTCAACATACATTTAGTATAAACACTTAGGCATATGTATTCACTCTAATACTCCAAAAATGTAACTGAGCTTTCCCCCACATACATGGAGACACTGGAGGTTCTTATTTGGTATCTGAATTCCCTTCTATGTATTGAACACTATAGCACTATATATACACTATTAAAGCAATAGATTTCAATGACAAGTTTACTTACCGAATTCATCATAGCAAGCTGTGAAGGATAAGCCTTGCAAGGAAAGATAATCTTCACCCCACCAATGGTATATTCTGATGCCACTGAAGACATTGTCAAGATTCTTTTCCTTTATTTATTTCAAATTTACGTCTGCAATAAAAAATGAGAAATGTTGAAAAATCAACTCTACCTCTGCACTTATCAAAAAGCTGCAAACATAAGGCACCAGATAACACTGAGTATAAATGGTTAAGGTGATTTAGGGACTAGGTGGTTCAGGATATTGGCAATGGTGGGATATAGCGCTTCACACCTGTAGGTCACAGTTCAAATTTAGCCCATCTTAGTAATGACAGCAAGTTATTACCATTTGATGGCTTTTCAGTAATTTAACACAATAATAATTACTAACATACTGTACGTATTACCTTTTGGAATGTAGCCACTCAAACTGGACTTTGGCCAGGATATTGGATTAGCACTCCAACTCCTGTGAATAGCAATCTGGGATCTTTAATAATAAGAAACAAACAGTTCCTCAGTTTTACAAACACACTCTGTTTAGCTTGAGCCCCAAGACAAGGCACCCTGTACTTACATGGCTGAGAACAATGGTTTCCAGACAAGATTGTCCATCTTTATAACAATGTATAAACATTATGAGACACACTATACCATCTAAGCATTAAATGTTTTAAATAAACAGTTTATACCTGTTATTACTAATAATGAAACTATTAAGAGAGAAAAATAATTTACTTATCCCTATTTACATAGTATTAACTTCTTGCACTTATTCCACTTCGGGCAATGAAAAGTAAGAGTTGAAAATTCTGTATAGTCAGTTTCACTTTCATGTTCAAAAGCTGCAATGTTTGGATTTCAAACACTGGAGGGGAAATACAGGATAGCGTGTTTATAAATAACTGTTTGCCATTTTTTTAAGCTTGAAGGAAACAATTCCCTCCCACGGGTCTTTGTTTATATAAAAAGCTTCTTTTTAAAAAGTTAAAATTTGGGACCAAATTTTGCAACATACCTTTCATTGATTAATTCTCTAACTGAAGAGTCTCAGGGGGCCTCCATCAAAAAGCTATCATAATGACTAGTATGACACAGCCCCATCATAAACCATCTCACAGGAATGAATGGAATGTGACAATCTACCATTACCCCCACTACCAAAAGGGATAGTACCTATTCCCAAATTTAGAATACAGATATCAAAAAATTGTTATAATTGTATCCATATAGGCTAGCCATCGTACATTTTAGTAGTTACACACTAGCTCCCTGGGAGTGTGGCCAGCAGGCAGTGTGCTCCCAACTGCCGTGCCCACTCCCATCAAGCCATATTTTAAGCTGGCTCCCAGTACATACCTGCTCCCACCTGTTACCCTGCTCCTGCATCTAGTACAAGGGCAGCCACCAGCTCCCTGGGAGCCAGGCTGTAACTGTTTGATTAACTAATAAGCTCATTACCCATTTAAATGGCTACACACTCTTATAGCCCCAGTTTAGAAAGTGATTTCTCAAATCTATTCAGAAAGGCCCAGTCCCTCTTAAGCAAAGAATTATTTGTATTATACCCAAAGTTGCTAAACTTTCTTTTTGCAAGAAAACAAGGTCCCTAGCTGAAGAGCTTCAGCCCTAAATAGTCAAACAAACAACCCAGGGATGAGGGAGAGGGATGCAGGGGACAGTCCCCAGCTTATTTAGCTCGTTGATATTTTGGGGGTTTGTTTTGTTTTGCACTTTACAAACAGTATTTTGTATTGTTTGTATTGAAACTGATGTTCTAGTAAAAAGTTTTGTGGGAGTGAGATAGGAACAAGGCACCCGCTCTAACTTTT
>JANRFK010000867.1:19073668-19106950 GCA_030068395.1 Apalone spinifera
CCACTTACCTCAGCGAGAGCGGCCGAGCCCACCCGCCCGTCAGTTCCTTCAAGTCTTCCCGCCTCCGGGTCGCCCGCCCCACCAATCACAGCTGACAGGAAGGCGCTCCGCCGCAGCCAATCAGCAGCCCCCGCCCGCCAACGGGCTCCCGCCTCCGCCCCTCGAGCCTGCAGCCAACCACCGAAGCCCACAGTGGTGCCCAGCAGGCGCCTTGAGTTGCCTAGGTAACCAAGGGCGGGAGGGTGGCGCTGAGCTCTGCCCCGCCCACTTTCCCTTTCCTTTGTGGGAGGGGCTCCTCCCCTCCTCCCGCTTAGGCTGAGTGGTACCAGCAGGGGGCAGCCTGGGCCTGACCCCTCTTGGCATCACAGAGCAGGGGGGAGGGGGACCAGAGGGCTCAATATGGAGGCTTTTTCTCATATAGATGTCTGCTTTCCCCCCCCCCACCAGATTTTTCACACATGTATCTGGTCAGCCTAGGTAGGGGTCAGCCCCACTCCCCCCCACCCACACACACCCTCCCCACAGGGCCTGGGCTTGCCACGCAGGGGCAGAGGGCCAGCAAGTGGCCAGCTCCCCACAAGAACGGCACAGGGCTTAGGTTAGCTCTGAGCGCTCCTGCTGACATTCATTAGCCAGCACAGAGAGCGTGAGCTGATCGGTAACTACTGTCACTCGCACAGGCCTCCTGGTCATAGCCCTCCACTCCGTCACCAGCCACAGTAGGGCGTAGCAACATCTGGTGGGACATTGCATGAAACTGTTTCACTGTAGCATGCAGGGGCAGACTAGGATCTGTTTCAGTAATTTAAGAGATTTGTGGTGATGGATCGTTTTTTCCTTTTAAAGACTCCTTATTTCCCCTGTGCAACTGAAGTCAACCTGCAGACAGACAGGAACGCTATTGTGTTCACTCTAAGTATATTTAGAGTAATACAAAAACAAGAAAAAAGTCAAACAGCCAGTGTAGTTGGTTGATTACAGCACAGTGCTTCACACTCAAAACATACTGTATTTGTATCCTAAAGTCCACTAGGAGTAGGGAAGAGACAGAGCTACCACCACCCCCCACACTGGCAAAAACAAACAGCAAGGCTGTACTGCACAAGATCATGTTTCAGAGATATACACACAAGTGAATATTTGATGGAAGAGGGCAAAGGGGACTAGCAGTCGAGGATGGATCAATCCATCAATTTTTTTTAAACTAGATCTGTAAAAATACCTTCATATTATGATGTGAACAGTAAGTATGATAACTGGCACATGTGTGCAGATAGCTGTTTGATTAACCAGATTTTGTGATACATCCATCTTCCTCCTCTCCATGCTCTAATCATACCAACAGTCTTCCGTACCCATTTTGTCAAATATTGTGTGTAGGGCCTTAGCCTCCTATCCCACTGAAAGGATTAGCCTAGGAGATGAAAAATTAAGCAAAAACACCAACCCCACAAGGAGACCATCACAATCTTTAGAATTGCTGTTTGCAGTTCTGCCTGTTTGTGAGGGACTCTCCTGTCTGGGCAAGAGGGATTAAGGGGGCAGGAACAGTGGTGAGTTTCCCATGACTCGCTGCTCTCACTGTGTGTTTGGAAGCTGCAGGGAACTCACCGTAGGGGCCAGGGACCACTGCTCCCACTATTCACTAATTTCATCATTTGCAGTGTTGCCACCATGAATGGTGTAATACAAAACAGTTACTAAAGTCATACACTAGTAATATTGCTCTTCACTTTTAAAAAAATATAACTGCAACAAATGGACAGCTCAGGGACTAGCAAATGGATACATGAATGATGATAGTTTTAAGTCAAGCCCAAATCATCAGTAACCAAAAGTCTTGGTCATTCAACGACTAGCTTGGTATCCTATATAGAGAGAGACATTGTTCTACACTGATTCTTAAAAGATGACAACTCAGCAAAATTGATATGCTCCAAATGGGGGTGACATGGCAATCGTAATGATGTAACGGTCATCTTATTGCAGCACAGAGTTGTATCTGAGGTATGTGTGGTGTTTTAAACACGTGAAATTTCAGGCACTCAAGATAATGCACCTTCAGCAATGTCAGTCAAAGGTGATAGTGAGGGTCTTTGTCTGGACTGATTGGTAAAATGATGAAAGCCCTCTGCCAAATGCTCCCTCCTACTGGTTCTTCCACTTGGTTCATCAGAGCCTAAATAATGATAGGAAATGCTGTGAGATGCACCAGTTTCTCTCTAAAGGAGTGCCTTTAGGGATGTTAGATAGCATATAATTGAATAGTTATGTAACCTCACGACATTTTCGCAGTTACATAACTATTCAATAGTCCCTGGAGGTTGGGCTAGCAGCCAGTGCACTCCCAGTCCCACTCATGGGGAGCCCCCTTCTATTAAAGGCAGCAGTGTGGGGTAGCAGATGGAAATCAGTCCACAAGGGGAGCCAGGTTAAAAACAGACTGGCCCCCGCCTACTGCCCCGCTTTGCTGCCTCTGATATAGAGGCAGCAGCTCAGAGTGGCAGCAGCCCATCTGTGGAGAAGTCCAAGCTCCCCAGACACAAGCTGCTCTGTGGCAGCAGTCCCTGTCTGCGGGGAGCTAGGACCGTAGAGCATCCTCTGTCTGCGGCAAGCCCGGGTCACCATGGACAGAGTCTGCTTTGCAGCAGCCTCCTCTGCTTCTCCCCCACCCCAGCACCGACTCCTGTTTGCCCCTTTCCTGCTTCTTCTGATACACAGGTAGCAAGGAGGGGGGCAAGTGTGTACAGTTGACAGGATTAACCAATAAACTCGGGCTTATCAGTTAATCGTGTAATTGTCTACACATTAACATCCGTAGTGACTTCAGGCTAGGAAAACCTTTTCCTGAAGAGATATGGGGTGGGGAAGGCCTAGTTCATGTCGTCCCGTTCCCCGCCCCCAGGATAAGTAACTGGGGGGGGGGGGGGGAGACAGAACTCAGTGAAGTCAGTTATATATATATATATTTTTTTTAACTTAAAATGCAATTACATCTAACCTTTCAGCTATTGGACCATTTATGAGGGAAAGTTCTGACTTTGTAAGAAATTCAGTAGCTTTTAATCCATTTAATCTGTGCACCAGAGGCCTGAGGGAAGTACTGCTTCACTTAACCTGACATCCAATTTGGAAAGGAATATAAATTTGAAATTAGTAATCAATCCATACAAATCCATTTGAAACAGTTTATGAATCCATCCAAAAACACATACGTACATTAAGTTTCTGTTAAAATGTCACTACAGCATATAAAATATTAGAATCTTGAGAAAAATCAAATAAAATTTAACTTATTTACATACCTTACATCAATACATATGGTAAAAGCACACTACCTTCCTACTAAAAGTGTATTAACACATTGTAAATGCAGGCTTTGACAAATCAATACCAAAATAATACTGGAATGTACATTTAGTTTTACAACATCCATATTAGCTTTTCTGTACGCTGGTCTGATACCTTTGAAAAACAAGCTACAGTAGAGAGAAGGCCACAGTTTAAGAGAATCAGGCCACTTCTTCATGGGAATAAAAACAGATTTAATCAAATAGAATATTTTACCTTTTTTCTGCGTGAAAGACCACAGATGCTGTCATTTTAATACAACATCCTCTTAGAATGGTAAGTTTAATAAAATGCCTGCGAGAAATACTCCACTCACCTCACAAAGCCATTTACTTTAATGTATTTATGGCTTTAGTTAAGACTATTACCCTGCTACACCAAAAACGCTTGTGCATGGCTGCAGAAGATTGCTGAAGGGTGTACTAGGCACAATGCAGGCAAGAACAAAGGCCTCAGCCTGCAGTTTTCTTGCATGCAGTAACTACTCACCACTTTCAAAAGCTCTGGGTGCATGAAGTACTGATGGACTGATCCTTTTAATGCACCAAACTGCACCCCACTCCATCACATACCTCTTTTCTTAGAACCACTTTGCTATGGTTAAAAATCAGCCATTCATCACAAGACAATTTAGCTTTAATCACTTTGGCCTCAAGAACATTGATTTTTAAATCCTATCTGGATGATAAATCAAGAGAGCTCTTGCATTTAGTGCTTTAGGCTCCTCTCATCTTCGTTAAACTAAGCAATATTTAAAAAAAAAAAACACACTCAAGATAATTGAGCATTATAAAAAATAAAGTTCTGTAATAAGAAGATGTTTGCACTGTGTTAACGCATGTTGAAAGTTTTAATTTCAAGACTTTTTTAAAGTCATCCCACACTTGTCTGACCAATTTTTTAAAAGCTAATTCACTTGCAAATGATTTTGTTAACGTTTTGAGAGTTGCTGATCTCTTCACCTCAAACCTTGTGCAGTGGTCTGAAAAGTGAATAAAAAGATTTTTAATCTCGGTAGACTTGGTGAACCTGCAGAAGCAACTTACAATGGTTTTCCAGTCTTCTCCATGCTCCTTTTCAGGGAGCCTATTGCATCTTGCTTTGCAAGACTCTGCTGCATTTGTCTGTTTGAGTTAATGCTTTTCAATCCCAATTTTCCCTGCATGTTTTACCCAAAACTTGTCGCTGCAAGGTGGGAAGGCTCAACATGCTAAAACAAACATCAGGCTTACTTCACAGACTGCTTTTTAGAAAGGTGTTACATAGAAACCTGCTCCTTCCTTGCTTCAGAAGCCAAGCAAAACAAATTCACAACCAAATTCCACTGAAACAGTCTTCATTTAGGACCACCGGCAGATTGGCTGTCAAAGGAAAGCAGTACAGGTCTCCTTAAGAATTCTCTTTGGACAGGGTCAGTCCACAGCTTTGTGCAGAGTCCAACAAGTGAAAGTTACTCTTGGTTCCAATCCAAATCCTAATTCCTCTTTGGCAGCTGCTACCAGCATTAGACACTGTACATCATACTTGCTGTAGCACGACTTCATTTGTTTTTTCCTAAACTCCACTAACAGTCATGTTAATTATTTCAATGATGGTCCTTTCAATACACTGGCATAGCTGAACATCAGGGTCCATGCTTCCCATGTTCTTTAGTCCACGCTTATAAAACAAATCTTTACAAAGTCCTGATTGTTCATTTGGCTTCTCCTTTAGTTGCTGAAGACCTATGTTAGATAGAAACAAACATAGTTCAACAAAAACTGCGTCTTTTGCTTTATATACTGACAAGTGAGCATGTTTTCAGATGGTGAACTGAAAACATTGCTATCACCAGAGGGACAGATCAGAGTCCGGGGATGTGGAGGTTTAATTCCCAAAAGGCTGATGAAAATACTAAGAGGCATTTCTATTGGGTTTCACTTAGGTCTCCTTGTTTTTATTTTTGGTTGGTTCTTTTCAGACAGAAAGACAACCATGTTAATAATTCCTAGGATAAGGGGCACGAAGCCTCACAGCACCCTGTGAAATGCTTTAGAAAGGGGTAGAAGCACAAACTTTGAGATACTTGCCCAAGATGATTAAGTCAGCGCCTAGCTCTCCTGTACCAGCCATTACACACTTCTCCACCCCTTAGAAATGCAGCAGCCATCACAATCCTATTGACATTCCTTTACAGACTAAGGATGTTAAGTATCGACTAATCAAATTGCAAAATGCATCGCCTATTCGATTAATCGATAGGGTGCCTCCATCTTTGTAGCGTAGCAACAACCTTAAGGCAGTTGCTACACTTCAAAGGAGAAAGTGCTGCATGGAGTCTGGGGTCAGCGGGGGACTCCCCAGCTGATCCCGAGCTCCACGCAGTGCTGTCACTTTAAAATACCATGAGGAGCCTGATGCGAGGCTCTGCATGGCATTTCAAAGCAGCAGCATTGCACGGAGCTTGGTGTCAGCTGGGGACTCCCCAGCTGATCCCAGGCTGCATACAGTGCTGCTGCTTTGAACCGCTGCATGCAGCCTAGGGACACCCCAGCTGGCCTCAGGCTGCACGCAGCGTTTCAAAGCAGCAGCACTGCATGGAGCCCAGAGTGTGGCCCCAGGCTTCAAGCGGCGCTGCCGCTTTGAAGTACCCACTCTTCTCTCCCCTCACCCCCTTGCTGCCTCTCTCTAACCCCCCCTCTAATAGAGGCAGCAAAGGGGGGGGGGGGAGGTGGAGCGACTAGTCGACTATCCTATCGATTAGTCCTTCACATCCCTATTACAGAGATCTCTATCTTTTTGACATTTTAGAAAGGACAGTACAGGCACTTACACTTGAACTTTGTCACTGTGGGTTACAGGCTAGCCACTACACAGAACCAGACTATCCTTCTACAGTGTCCACCGTTCCACCCCCTCGGGCTAGTGTAAATGTTATTCCATGGAGCAAACAGGACACACGGTTACAACCCTACCCGACTCCTCTCCTGTACAGCACAAGTCTCACTTAATTTCCAGAAAGCCAATCGTATTTGCTGAAGAGAAAGATGGTAAAACTACTAGGGATGTGAACAGGTAATCAATTAACCATTAAAGGTGATGCTTGCTGGGTAATGGTTAGCCATTATTCTGGAGCAGCCCCATGGGACTCCCAGCCTATATGGGTTGGGAGTCAGCAGTGGGGACAGGGCTGACGCTTCCAGTCCCACCCGAAGCTGCCAGCTCCCAGCCCGTGTGGGCTGGGAGCCGGCAGCCCAGTGCAGGGCCACAAGCAGCTGGGGTGGAGCTGCCCCTGCCCGTGGCACAGGGACTGCTCCGCACCTTCACCTCCATTTAGTCAGTTAACCTCAATGTTTAGCTGGTTAACTAATTAAACGGGATTTTACATCCCTGAAAACTACCAGACATTTGTACCTAATATGTGGCGCAGATTGATTTCCACTCGTTTCCACTCTACTCCCATTCCCCTCATCTCCTGTCTTTCCTACCCTGCACCAGCACACACTGTTGGAATGAAAAGAGCCAGACAGTGTATGAAAAGCTACAGCTATATGGAAAAAAAAAAGAAAGCCAGCTGAAATGTCCTTAGGAAATTTTTAAGAGCTTCGAGGCTGATGATTAATAAGAAAAAAAAATGCAGAAAGCAAACTTTTGCTGTTGCTTGGGTGCAGATAAATTTGAGAGAAAATAGAAACCAGGATTTGCCACACCCTTACATTCACGACAACTTAAGTAATAAATCTGCATCAGTCATAGATTCTTCAGTGAACATCAAGAGCCAAACTGAACAGATTCCAGGCAAGAATATGAAGATGGTTATTTCTAAGCCCAATGAACTTCTATAAATATAACAAAATGGACCTGGATAGAGAGACTCGTTCAACAACAAAAAGTCAATTAGGGATGCCCCCGTGAAAGGAAACAAGGAGGTAACTGGTCTTTCTGGGGAATTCTCTTCATGGGTGCATTAATATAATGAATCGTCTTAACTACTAGACAAAAGCACTAGACACACAAAATTCTATGAAGTGAAACAATTTAAGGGCAAGAAGAAAAGGGCCAAGTTTGCAAGAACTCTTGATGTTACAACTTCACGCTTTCTTCTGCAAAATGGACTTATTAGCAGAAAGGTCCCTTCTTGCAGGGATAATTATCTCCTTCCTGTTTCTAAACAGTCTACAGGAAACTGAGTAAGAATCTGGGACACATTTTCAAAGGACAGTAAACGGGTTTAACTGGAACTCTCTTATTAAATTAAAGGGAGTTGTACAACAAACCTCAAACATCTGGAATTTTACTTCCTAGAACAGAGATAACACTATGGACTTGATTTCTTAGCCATGTTTCAAAGTGTGATACTCTTCCCAGTTACAGCTCATTTGTACCCTAGAAGCAGAACATCCAATTTCATTTATTTTACAGAAGGAAATAAGAAGCATAAGAAGTTCATAAAACGTATGAAAAGCCAAAAGCCTCTGCTTATCCCTTTCATTCCAAATCTGCTCTCTCAAATACCATACATCACATCCTCTCATGGTTCCATTTGCATTTGTAAACCTGTGGGGGGGGGTAACTTTTCACTGTGTACTCAAAAATCAACTATAATCTTTCAAGGTGTTAGAGGTACAGTTATTGTCTTGAATTACATCTGTAGTTTTGGAAGACGCGGTGTCACTACTTACGTGTAATAATCGGATCAAAGTCTCTAGTCTGTGTAGCAACATCAGAGGCACAAACTTGTCCTATCTGTATCAGTAGAGACATAATATCATCGTACAGCGGGGGAAAGGCTTGGCAGAAGGAGACCAAACAAGGCAGGGTCGGCATGAAGAAAGCAAAGCGCTTCGTCTGGGTTAAAACTGGTAAGGAAGGGCAAATGTTTAGAACAAATGTTTAAAGCAATCAAGAGCTGTCCTTACTTTTACGACTGTAACCTCTGTCCTAAAATGACCTTTCATGTTGTGATTAAAGTTGTGTGTTTGTTATAAAGCCAAAAAAACTACCAAAAATGGAACATTATTCTACACTGCTTCCTGATGCATTTAAAAGACATACATTTCTAATTACTATGATTCTTCTGTGACATCAGCAAGTGGATAAAGTTATGCAATACCTTTCTTTGTTTTATAATTAGGATGGAATCCAAATTTTCTACAGTCTAGTATCTTAAAGGTTAAGATGTTTCTAACAAATCATTAGAAACTCAAAGGATAAAAGAACAGTTTACTACTGGTTTGCAAGTTTCTTCACTCGGCACAGCACAAATATCTAAAAGTTACATAGACGAAGAATTTAGTACAAATCTAACTATTTTTTAAATCTTGGTTTTCAACGGAGACAGACTAGCATATTAAAAGAGCATAGTATAATGAATATTGCCTCAGAGTGAAATTACATGTCTCCACAAATGTATGCCAATGTTTTGATGTTATCTGGGTGTTTACCTGTTAGCAGCGTTCCCATGACATTGATAGCTAAGCGAGCCACACTGAGAGATTTAGGTAATGCATACTGGATACACAGATATGAAAGCAGCTGGATGGCAAATATCTGTGGGGGTGAAGAGGGAGAAAGAAACAGGTGAAAAATCAGTTGTTTTTAATAAACATTTTCTTTGTGCTTCTATCACACTTTTAGTCCAAAAATCTGTACAAAACAATATATTTACCCTCTGCATGATAATTTGTTCCTATTTTATAGATAGGAGAACTAAGGTACGGACAAATGCAGTTACAATATTTGTTAAAATGTTTGACCAAAGTTACTATTAAAAAAAAACATGTTAATGAACTTATCAATAGGAAATGTTTTTCACCATTCTCTTGAAGTACTCTGCAGTCCAGAGTAAGGGTTCTCCAAGGTTAAATGCTTCCAATGCTTCTCAAGCTTAGCGATCCCTGTAAGCTATGCACTTGTGTGGCCACTCAGAAAAGATTCAAATGCCACCCAGCTGATTAGCTGAGCTAGGTTTTCTGTTTTTCTTGGTGGTGCACATTTGCACATGCCTCAGTGCACATAAAATTATTTCACACACGAATGAAAAAAATATACACATGAATGGAAAAGATTAGAGGGAACATTGTTCAAGCTACATGGCTGTACAGTACCTGTTTTTCAAGTTCTGGTTGAGCAATGAGCTCCGGTATGAAATCCAGACATATATGCATGGAAGGTATGCCTGCAACTGTCAGTGGTAGAAGTTCACATGGATAACCCTATTTGAACAAGAGAAGAAAATGTCATTCAATTTCACAAAGTCATATTAGAAGCTTAACTGCATTTTTTAAAAGAATCTGTGGGTTTTTTTTTTTTAAACATTTTAGTCGTCTTGCTTTACTCAGTATCTTAACCCAGACCAAGGTAAAGTGCCATCCAAGCTATGTTTGCATCAAGACATTTCATTTGCTCAACTTGGCAGATTTTCACAAGCACCACCAGCATCTTCTGCAGATGCAATCCTTCTCCTTCCATTCCCACACTCTCAGCCAAATTCAGGCTTTTAGCACAGACATACATTAATAGGCTTAAAAAGCAGCATTAACATAAGCCACTCTACAGAATGCAGCCCCAAGCACAGACAGCTCCTGCCAAGGACAAAGCAATGTGCACAAATACAGAACACATGGGCTGGTTACAAGATGAGCACATTCTAATACGGATTAGTGCCACTCCCCTCCCCAAAATGCCCACTCCAATTCTATTTGTAATGGTACACGGATACATAGGAACACACATGATGTGAACCATTCATATCCCTCTTGACGACTGCTTTTTGAGTGTCTGCATAATGCAGTCAGATACCTGAATTAGAGATGTGAATGGTTAACCGGCCACACTTACTGGGTGATGATTAACTGAGTATTACATCCCTAATCTAAATTAAGGATGTAAAAAACACCTACAATAGTTAACCGGTTAACAACTGGCTTCAAGGACTGCTTCAGCCTTGGCCCCACTGTGGACAGAGTCCAGCCAACTGGGCCCGCTGCAGCTGCAGGGGTCCTCTGGCCTGGGCAAGGTCCTACCGTCAGCGCCGATTAACTGGTTACCTTGTAAACAGGCTGATAAACCACATGCTTACCCGGTAACTGGTTAACCTCTTATATCCCTAATCTAAATTAGCACGGGGAGGTAGGTGCAAGATAGCCATCTCATGAAAATAAATCTTGGCCATCATTCTCTTTCCAACAGCGCATGAGTGCACCCTTTCTGGATTCATTCTGCACTGCCCTCGCCACTATCACTTCCCAAAGAGCCATGACAAAAATGTAAAAAAAAAAAAAAAATTGTAGCCAACAAAAAACTGACCTGGAAGTGAACTAGTTTAACAATGTTGGGATCTGCAATGTACATCTGATGCAGTAGGCAGCAGATGAGACACTGCACCTCTCGAAGATTACACAAAAGGCTGTCTTGCTCTTCTTCCACACCCTTACTCTGAGGTTCAATGGCAGCAGCAGCACTTTGAATATTTTTTAGCAGACTGTGAGAGTTGCTGCTCTGCGCTTTCTCCTCTTCTGTAGGTAAGCAAATCTCTAAAAGGATCTGAACAGCAGCACTGTCCTGGAAAGCAGTCAAGCAGTGCCAAAGTTAATAAAAGAGAAATGAAGCATGGAGTATGTATATGTGTTCAGTATCACATTATAGTGGAGCAACTGTTCCAATCAAACACCACGCCCATGGAAAACGTTGATTCATGAATGAAACATTCGCTTGTTACATGCCCTTCTATTCCTCACACATGGTCAAACAATGAATATAATCGCCGTAAGGGTTATTATCCACCAAATGCACGAGTTTTAAATCAGGTGCGACTTATTTCAGGTCTCTTTATTCATTGCTACAATGTTTAGATTTTGTTCACTGAAACTGGCAGGCACCCTGTAGCAACCAGGGAGTATTTTACTGTCCCCTAAAATCCTAACGTCAGTATGGGATGTACTCATAACTATAGTTGTCTGGCTAGGTCAGTGGCAATTTAAGAAACTAAAGCACAATACATAAACAGTTCCAGTAGAGAATTCTGGGTTTACTTGTTTCAGACTGGAATAACGGGTAATGAATTATTAAAGGTTATTTTAAATCAAGAACTAAAAACCGAAGCGACGAAAGCCAAAAGCTTGCAAAAAATCATTAAACCATGAATGGACTAATAAAGGTTCTGCAGAAATCAAATAGTTTTGTATAATCCACACATATAGGGTAGGGATTTTTCATATTAAAACTTGTTCAAACTATATACAGGCAAACACATGTGCTTTACATGCCAAGCGTATGAACATGCTGATATAAACCAATCCGAGCTAGTGTAAAATCCAAATCCAAAAGGTCCAGCATCTCCCCATAAAGAGGAAAACCAATCCTAACCTCAGCTAGTTCTAGATCACAGAAGGATACATAAATGCCCATGCAGCACACTGCATCTAGGGTAGGGATGTGATAATGTAAACATGTGAACTCTTAACCAATGAGCCTGGGCTTATCGGTTAACCTTCAGGGTTACACACACACACACCCCCGCTGCACAGTGGAGGGGGAGGCAGGCGTGAGCCAGTATACAGGGGAGCCAGGTTTTAAGCCAGCTTCTCACGAGCACTGGGTCCCACCCTCTGTCCCCCACACCCACACTGCTTCCTCTGACACAGAGAGCAGTGGAGGGGTAAGGGAGAGGAGGCTGACATTTTCAGTGGTATTCATTTACCAAAATTAACACATTTTAACATCCCTAATCCAGAGGACAAACAGCTAATCCTCCCGTTCCTCCCCCCCCCCCCCCCCCCCCCCCCCCCCCCCATGTATGAAAACCTTTTGCTGGCTGCTCAAAAAACTATAGCAGCTGTGAAACTGACTGCTCACTCGCTCTCCCAGCTGGAGGCAAGTTACAAGTGGTTACTTACATTTGGTTAGAGTGAGAGAGGAAGCAGCGTATGTGTAAAATAAAAAGTACTCAGAACAAGAGCTCAGAGACATTAAGGTAACTATATCAATCATTCCCTAGCCTTGCACTTCATAAAGTTACTTAACAGAAGCAGCTAAGATCACTGAAATGGCCTTCAGTGCCTGTCACATTTGCTCATGGTCTATTACCCCAACCTTGTGAGGGTATAAAAACTCTCCTCTGGAGAATGGGAGGGAAACATACAAAGGGGACTATGGGCAGAACTCTTTTCTAGTCCACTGCCAGAGAAAGCTGCTGTACTAATGGTCAACCATCAGCACGATGCTCCAGGCTAGAAAAAGACGTGAGAGAAAAAAAGAGTTCAGGCTATTAGATACAATTTGGAAATTGAAGTATCAATTTTTTTTACTTATTATAGGAGAAGTCAGCATAAACAAAAGTCTGTTCTCCCTACTCCTTATATCTGTGTGCAGTGATTATATATTTTGGAGTTTCTAGCGTTAGCTCATTACTATCCGCTTCATCATTATTACCTGGGCTGCAAGTAATGCATTTTTCAGTTCCTCTCTGGTAACTTCTGGGGCCTCGGGGCCCATCATATTATTTTGGGATGGCCTAATGTCCTGCTCAGCCGTTTCCTTCAGGTGGGAACTAAGATAGGCTTTTGAGGCCAGGAGATACCCATTCAGCATGTGCAGAGTAATATCCATCAGAGGAGGACACCTAACACAAGAACAGACGACAAACAAAAGGTAGTTATGGTGCCAAACAGGTAGAGCGCGCACACGTGCGAGAGTAGGTGAGCAAGGAAAGTGGAAAACCTCCTCTGACGAGCCCTGCAGACTAACTCAAGCTGCTAGCCCCAGGGAGAAGAGTGGCCTCCATTCCTTTGCAAATTGGATTTCATGGGGAAGCACTCGCAGAGGAATTGCTCAGACCGGGATGTCAGCCACGTTTGCCTGTAGCACGGCATTACCACCACTGAACTTTGGGATGCCTCACGGTGTTTTCCCGCTCCCTTTCGTTCATTGGTTGCTATAGGTCAGTTTCCTGTGTAATTTACTCCTATTACAGTTTGGGTGGAAGGCAGAGTCAAATGACAGCATTCTAGAGGGGAACTTTAGCTGACAACAAGCGCTGCTCTTTATAAGAGCTGTAGTATTAACTAGCCAACAACCCAGAGCATGTCTTTTCGGCACCCCTGCCCCCACAAAAAAAAGGGTTTTACCTCAGGTTAACTAACTTGGGGATTAAAGGGAACATGAAGACATTGGACATGACCATAGGCCACTTCTCCCTTCCATTTTTAGCAATATGGGGTCTTTAAACTTCACTTGCATAGCCGGGTACAGACAGCAGGATGGAATTGTTATCTCACTCAATGGAGAATGTTAAAAAAATGACGTTAACAGAAACATGAATGTCAGCCGAAGGATACTGGAGTTACTGCAAACTAGAGACGTTAGATGTAGTGTAACTGAATAGTCATGTAACTGCTCCCGTGGAGCCCCTTGCAAGCCCATGCTACTGCCTCTGTATCAGAGGCAGCAGTGCAGGGTGGCAGGCAGGAGCCAATCCACGAGCGGAGCGAGTTTTAAAACCAGATCCCCATGTAGACCAGCTGCCTGCCGCCCCGTGCTGCTGCCTCTGATTCAGAAGCAGCAGTGCATGGTGGCAGCAGCCCCTGTCCACAGGGGGTCCGAGCTGATAGAGGCTCTTGCTCCTCCCCCCCCCACTTGCTGCCACTGATACAGAGGCAGTAAGGGATGGGGGGAGTGCATTGAGTCGATAAGATTAACTGATAAACCAAGGTTTATTGGTTAATTGGGTATTGGACTACACGTTGACATCCCTATTACAAAAACTACTTACTCCAATAGAACAACAGTTCAAGTACTAGGGATTGAACTAACGCCAGAAAAAAGGGGTAACCCCCCCCACCACCACCACCAACTACAGAACATGAAGAAACCCAAGTAAGTAAATGCTATGTATAAGTTAAGTGAAATAGGAGAACTGGGTTGCAAAGAAGAAAGGCAAAGAACAAATTAAAACTCAGGAGGATGTTGACTATTAGAACATTTTACAGACGTCCCCTCTGGAATACCATCACGTGGCAGTACTTTCAGTTAACTCAGTGAATAATAATTATTTGTACTTATTACATAATGCTTAGGGGCCCTAGTCATGGACCACGACCTTGTTCCAATGGGTCCCATACAAACAGATGAAAAAGACAGTCCCTGCCCCAAATTGCTTACAGAGACAACAGGCAGATGCCAACAGATGGGAAAGGAAACAATGAAAATATTAGCCAGCATGATGGGCCGTCGTCTCAGAGCACCTGAGTGTGACAAAGTTAGGTGAAGTCCACTTACCTGTGAACTCTATGATCACATCTTAGTACAATCAGAGGGTCAATCATCAGATCCTTCTGAGTGTACTTTTGCTGTCGGACTATCTTTACCGAAGGCTGCAATGCATTAACAGTCATCACCCACAACCTACAAAGCAATTTAATAAAGAAACCTAAAAGCTGCTGCTGAAGTAAGAACTGGATTACGCAGATTAGCAGACAACAGCTGAAGTAAATGAGTGCCAGTTAATTACCCATTCCGAGTCTACAGTTAAAATCCTCTATTTAACTACCCTGCATATGCAATGCTACTTTATGGGCTAAACAAGACATTGTCTTCTTCCAATAGGCATTCTTCTGGAATGTCACCCACCCAAGATGTATTTTTAGTGCAATACAGAGAAACTATGGGTTTTAAAAAGCAGGCTGTTACATATATTCTTCAGCACTTGGGGCCTAAATTTCAGCCAGCCACCAACAAGAGGATCTGGAGACAATTAAAGATTTCTACGATTTTTGTGTGTGACTTTGTTTAAACTTATCTGTGAAGTCTTTTATAAGAGGAAGAAATTTTCTTTGGAAAACAGATATAAAGTTGAACACTAGCAACGGCATTATAAAAAGGACCTGATCTCATGAGGTGCCAAGCTAACTTCTACGATCAAGTTCCTAGCTTACCACCACATTAACAGCAGCCATGGGACAAAGCTTAGGAGACAGGTGGTGGCATTCTGCCACTTCAACTGCAGTGTTAAACTGAACAGTCAGTTGAATCTACCTTCTAGGCATCACAGTGTTAAGGACCATCCAAAGCTTATTGACTGTCTGAAGAATTCTCCGTGGGACTCCAGGATTCAGCAGCCGGTTCATATTCGATGTCAATACCTCTGCATATGGGATCAGCTCACCAGCTGAGAGCAGCGTTAAGTGTTCGAGAATCTGCATCACTTGGGTATGATTTCCTGGGAGCATGGAAAATGCTACAGAGAAAAAGCAGTGGGAATTTAAACCCAACTGGGCTTCTATCATTTTATGAATCCTTGTTTAGAAATGAACCATTTATAATCCTTGCTACTAACAAGCTCCCTGCAGCACAGTTCCCAACACCACCCCCAAAACACAACCCAAAGGAAGTGGTCAGAAGAGCAAACTGTTTCCAACCAATTGGCTCGTGCCCAGTTTGCATAATGAATAGAATTGGAACCCACGCCGAAGAAATGTCATGACTTTGGAGAAGGGGGGGACAACGTAAGAACTAGCATTTCTAGACTTCAGTGAACTCTATGAAGATCCATTACGCTGTGATTTCAAGTTATAATATCTATATCCTAGGTAACAATTCCAAGTGACTTCTATGCTACACATGATAGATCTGAACTATACAGCATACTCCCATATGAGGGAGATCAATCTTCACAATGCCCATCATAAATTATACTGCAGTGAAGCAAACATTTTCCCACCTAGTGATGGCGCATTTGTAGTGGTGCATATGAAATCTGATCTATTGGGTGTTTTCCCTATGAAGCTATTATAATCCTCAATTACTGTGCACCTACAAGCACAAAAATGAAAGGAGGCAGGAAACAGACGCACGGTATATCACATGCACGTGACTCTTCATGTTTATGAAATCCACACAACTCAACTAGGAAAGAGCTACCTAAGTTCACAGATTCAGTTACTCACCTTCTTGAAGTTGTTTGGAAGAATGCTTTTTGGCAGTGTTGGTAAGGAGCATCCGGCGCAGCAAGGCATCTGTGCCCGTGATTTGCTCCTCACAGATCCAATCATCCACAATACACAAGTGCGGATAGTTAGTCGCAAGGAGGCGCAGCAATGCAGAATGCAAGCCTTCAAGAGTTAAAAAGAACTCAGTCCCCAAACTAAATTCGGGATGTGCAGGTTTAAGCAGTTGACTGGTAAGCTTCACCCTTAATGGGCTGCTCCAAGGGTTGCTCCAGCCGCCTAGAGGGAGCTGCTGTTACAAGTGCCCCACAGGCAGAGGCTGCTCCAGTGTCCCGGCTAGAGCAGCTTCTGTCTGTGGGGCCCAGGAGCACGGGGCTTGGGAGCCAGCAGCCACCCTCAGTGCAGGACTGGGAGCAGGCACCTCGTGAGCAGGTGTTTCTCCAGCAGGGCTGGTGCAGTCCCCTGCCTGGATCCTGCTTTAATTGATTCACCAGTTAAACATTTAACTGATTAACGGGGATTTTACATCCCTAATCTAAATCCCATTATGTTTTTGGCTGAATGTTATGTCCCTATTACTTCAACAACAAAACTTTAGTGAATGAGTCCTGGGACCATACTAAAGTGCATACAGGTCACCTCTTCAGTATTAAGCAAACTTATATTTACAGTCTCAGATCAGAATTTAAATATCTACACATACAAAGGAAATCATGTTGGGGTCTTCTACCTTCCCAAAATATCAATCAGGTAGACTGGGGAAGATAGTAAATTAAAAGCTTGGTCACATTTACAGAGCATTTGACATATGTCAGGATCCACCAAAAGAAATGGAAGTTTGTTTCACAGGCTTCAGACCAACATGTGTTATGCCCATTGTTTTAGGGTAGCTTTCTCTCTCTCTCTCTCTACACTCTAGACCAGTGATTCCCAACCTTTTTCCCATGGAGGAACCCCTAAAATAATTTTTCATATCCCGAGGAACCCCTACCTATTAAAATGTTTGCTTGGCCAGAAAAAGTTGACAGCAGGGAGCGCAATTCAATTACTGCTAAATTACTGTCAAGAAAATTTGTAAAGAGCTGTTATATATGTCAGCTTACATTGTAAGAAAAAAATTATTTATTTATTCTACGATTTCTCGCGGAACCCCTGACAATGGTCTGCGGAACCCCACGGTTCTGCAGAACCCTCGATGGGAAACACTGCTCTAGACAGTTGACAGGTGTTAAGCAGAAATGCAGCATAATTTGAAGACTCAAGATCAGAAGAACTGCAAGTTTTACAAGTAATTATAAAGAACACACCACAAAAGCAGGAGAAAGCTATTTTTATATATTCTGCTCAACTGCAGGACACCAGAAGATACAGATAATCCTCCATTTTCACTCATATGCTAGACACTCCAATATACCTCCCAGTTCCTGCTGCAGCCCTTGTGCCTGCCGGATAAGGTACTTGATTGGAATCTGATCCATCAGTGCTGAAGAGTAAGACTTGGGCTTTTTTTGCATGGCAGCTGTAAGGAACAAAAATTCATTCATTCATTCCTTCCTTCCTACCACCATTAAAATCTTACGTGTCAGATTCAAAGTCACAAGTAAATTGAGAGCTCAGGTGGCCAATCTACTTGTCAATTGCTCACGCTGCAGTTCATAGGACGGCAGAATCACCCTCTGTTGAGAGGACTTTGGATAAATGGCGCTATTGAAATAGCAACCTGGAGAAATAGCAGCAAGCGGGTGAGATCCGAATGGAGTTATAGTACAACTACATTTTCCTACTCTGGAGCCAGGAAGTCAGATGCCCACTCCAAGCTCTCTTCTTTTAAAGCAGCAATAATAAACTCATTGCCGCCACTTCGCATTTTTTACAGCATTTCTCCCCCAGTTGCGCATCCCGAACGACCCATCAACAAAATGCATCACTTCCGAGGCAGCCATTTTGTACCACAAACATTACACAACTACTGCTCATAAATTATCAAATTTGCCAACTGAAGTTGCAGTGAGACTGTCAAGAATCAGACTATAGCTAGTCAAGACTAAATTTTGACCATGAGACTTAGGTTAATAGGGTAACACTCTTAGGCTATGTCTAGACTACACATTTTTTTTCTAAAAAAGTAGCCTTTTTTCAAAAAAAACTTCACCTGCGTCTAGACTGCCGTCGCGTTCTTTCGAAATTGAATCAAAAGAATGTGGCGGTAAGCCTCATTTTACGAGGAAGAATGCCTTTTTTCGAAAGACCTCACACCAAAAAAGGCGTTCTTGAACACAAACAGGGCTTTTTCGAAAGAGAGCGTCCAGATTGCCTGGGTGCTCTCTTTCAGAAAAGCAGATCAGAGGAATCTTTAAAGACCCGGTGAAGAGTATCAACTAATACCTCACCCTTCAGTTCATGGATTGTCACTGGATTTCTGCCATACTAGTTTTGACCACATCCGACCCTGGTATCTTACAACATCACAGCCCAAGTCTTTATTCAAAAGAACAACAGGGACAGGTAATATAGTACTATGCAGAACACACCATATTCTGCAGCAGTGTGCAAGTTATCTGCCGGGGAAGAAACCTGATCCATTTTAATAGGCCGTTTTGCTCTCATATAATATGAGGTAGTATCCCACGCATTCAGCTGACTGGCACACTGATGAATGCTGGGAGGATGGGGTGGGTAAAAAGGTGGCTGGAAATGCACACTACACTTCCCAGCAGGTTTCCACCAAAATCGAGGGCAAGTTCATGAACTTTGAACACTCACAAAGGGCCAATTAGAAGTATTTAATCGGAAAAGAGTTACTCAGCCACGTCCACATTTAAAGCAAAAAACACTCCCACAAAACCAGAAAATAAATGCCAATAATCTAAACTCATTGCCGGATGAAAAAACACCCAAAACTACCCCAAAAATGCTTTGGTATTGACATCACCAACTTAGAATGCAGCTTGTTATGGAAAAATGGAGGTAACTTTTCTGCCATGTTCCACCCTGGCTTAATCTGAAATGGCTAACTTAGAACACAGAACCATGGATTTATCATAGACGCTACGCTGGCTCCTGCCTTTGACAGTCTTCAGATCATCCATATAACACCGTGTTAGATATAAGAGCCAGTGCTAGGTCTGTTAGAGCAAGGAGGAGCATCAAACAGTTCTTACTGCCATGCTCATTACTATGGCAATTAAAATGTCTGTCACATTTTAGGAAGCGTCAGTTCTTGTCGCAGTCGGATTCTGACATTTGCTCATAGGGGGGGTTCTCTTCCGTTTCCATGAGACCTTCAGTCACAATGATGTGAACAACATTCGCCCACACGTACCTAATGTCTTTGTGTTAGCCAGGAGCGCCTCTTCGTACGAAAGGACATAATAGAGAACAAGCAGCTGGGCTGTGATGCTGTATCGCTGATTAACACGACCGGTTTCTCCCTGTACATAAAACCATACCACGGTGATGTTGCGATATCACCCTTATTCTTAAAGGAAAAGTTTGGACTCAGAAGAGAACATGGGGGAAAGGCAGCCGAGTTTCAATCAGAGTGACACGGTCATGCTGTGTCTGGATGTCTGGCTGGTGAGTCTTGCCCACATGCTCAGGGTTTAGCTGATCGCCCTATTTGGGGTCGGGAAGGAATTTTCCTCCAGGGTAGATTGGCAGAGGCCCTGGAGGTTTTTCGCCTTCCTCTGTAGCATGGGATACAGATCACAGCTGGAGGATTCTCTGCATCTCGGGGTCTTCAAACTATTTGAGGGCTTCAATATCTGAGATATAGGTGGGTGAGATTGTGTGGCCTGCATTGTGCAGGGGGTCAGACTAGATGATCATAATCGTCCCTTCTGACCTTAAAGTCTATGAGTCTATGCTAAATTTACTCTACATTTAGGGCTGGGGGGGAGGGAAAGTATTTTGGTTTTTAATTTAGAAAACTGCAGACCACTAAAAATGTTTGATATCTTGGACATTTCTATGGTTAGAAGTGCTGCGTTGCTTTGGGAAGCCTGGAACGAGCCCATTATGAAAGTTTTGGCCTCCCATTCTCACTCCACATGCTTCCCGGAAATGTAAAATAGGGCCTGGGCGCATACAAGACCGTGCAAGCATTGTTAATGGGAAAGCCAACTTCATTTTCCACTTCAATTTGTTGTTGGAAACAGGAATCAGTCCTTGAAAGCAACATATTTAGAGGATTGGTGGTGCTGCAAAAGCAGCAGCTTCAGCATATTCCAGGGAGCAGGGCAAAGAGCGGCAATAATAGGATCTGCAGGAAACCTCATTTGACCATCTTTGGCCAGAAAAGTGCAGTTAGGATACGGGGAGTAAAAGCAGGAATAGGGATGCAAGCGACTAGTCAAGTTGACTACTTAAAAGCCAGTTTCCCCCAGCGCAGCGAGGAAGGGCAGGGGAGGCTCACACAGCAGTCCCAGTCGTGGCTCGTGGACCTATCCCCGCTGCGGTTCTGCAGTTTAAATGTAGTAGGAGCCGAACTGCCTGCATGCCAGGCTCCTACTACATTAAAACTGCAGAGCCAGTAGGGATAACTCCTGGACCCGGTGTGAGCCAGAACAGATCGCTTCCCCTTATCGACTAATCGTGTAGTTGATACAAATTGTATCGAGTACACGATTAGCCAATTACCTGCTTCTTAACAGCCTTAAGCAGGAAAACATAAAGCAATGGTGAGATACTCTAGCAAGTTTCTGTACAACATACTGAAGACATTTATGAACTGACTCAGAGCAGACATGTGAGAAGTAAAAAAGAAAAAAAATTACCCCTGTAAGTCCTTGAAAAACACTTAAAATCTCCTGTTCTGTGACTGGCTGATTTGTGGCCTCTGGGTTGGATTTGGATGCAGGAGTAAGAATAGAGTTGATATAGACATCAATAAGAGGAAGTAACTGAGGATGGAGTGGTGTGGTGGTTTCACACAGCTGTCTATAAATCCAGTCCTAAAACAAACACATTACACTCAGTAACAGCAGCAAAGTGTGAACTAAAAATACTGTTTCTACTCTTAGGTGCAAGAACAACTCTTTAACCAAATGAATTAATTTAGATACACTAGACACTTAGAGCCACACTTTGGAAATGAAAGGGAAAGTATCAGTTCTGAACTTAGCCAGATATTCTATCAAATACTGGGATAGTTACCCCATGCGGCAAAGCTCTAGTAATAGATCTCGGTCCTAATCAGGAACATTCTTACTCTTCCTTCTTCCTGATTAGGATTTTAACAAGTGTATCGATGGAAACAGGATGAACGGAGTGTGACTTAGGTTAGGAACACTGCTCTACACAGCTTAAAGCCTCACACCCTAACCCAATGTACTGTACAGGATAGTGGTCACTCACCAGCTCAACAAACATTTCATTCATACTGTAAACATTTCATTAACTGGATATTGCACAGAAACAGTGGAAATTTGTATCCCAGTAAATTTCAGTGAGCAGCAGAAACTATTAATAGAACCAATGTCTGATCATCATGCAGCGTTCCGGAATGTGAATGGAAGAACTGTCAAACCTTTATGGATACTTTGTGTTTGGTGAATGACCGGCTCCTTAGAAGTTGGTAGATACAATGAATGGGCAAAAACCCAGTAATGTTGGCACTCAGATTTCCTGTGACAGGCACACGAACCGCGTGGGCAGTGACAACCTATGGGAAAAACTGTAATAGTCAAGAAAAATACTTTCATTCCTTCGCCATTATACAATAATTATCTACAGTAGTTGCATAAAATCAGTTCATATAAAAAGTCCATGCAAAGAACATTGTTAAAGGAACATTAGGGAGGTTGCAAAATCAAGTACTCAACAGTCAGGAAGTGACAACATTAAAGTTGCCCGTTTGGCCACAGATGCAATATGATCATGTAATTAATGGGAGTATCATAACGCATATGCACAAGGACCCCAAATTAAGGTTTCACGGACAATTTTAATTCTGTCATTTCCTAACAGTTAAAAGCTTGATTTTTTAACCTTAATGTGTTTAAATGCCCTCCAGTGTAATTGACTAGTTTTTTAAAAGAGCAAACAGTTTAAAAAAACTGCAGAAATTCCATCATGTGGCATCATATGGGCAGCCACCTGAATCATAAGCAAGACTGGAACCTACAGATCTACTGCACAGACCTCTGCCAGTTCATATAACAGCGTAATTGAGAGCTAGCATAGCTCTTTGTGGACCAACACAAGCAGGGGATGAGATACCCCTTGCAGCGGGTTTCACAGTGTGTATGGCAGAGGAATGGTGAGACTTAGGAATCTCAAAGCTCCTCACCATGCTCTGAATGGAGTAGGCTAAAGTGGGCACAGACTCTTGAGCCCCAATACCAAGTCCAAAATGCTCTAGCAAATGGCGTAACTGGTTTTGGCTTCAAGTTCCCAAAAGCCAGCTCAACCCGGGGTATAAAATGTTTGTGCGGAGGTAAAGTTTAGCAAAGTTATAATCACCCCAACACAAGGTCATAAAATGCCAGCAACTCTGCCTATTGGATGGTTTGACCTTTGAAGGTAGAAATGCTCATTGTGGTTTTTTCCACCTGTGATGCGATGTGTTTGTGCAGAAATAGATCATCATAGATTTTGGTGGGGTTTTTAAAATCACCATCTCCACCAAAATAAGCAGAAAATGAAAGCCTCAATTCTGTCAGTTCTGGTCATGGGGAGCAGGCCACACTGAAATCAGTGGGATTAGTGACAGCAAAATATTATTGAGCCTGGGGGGGGGAGGAGGACAGAATCAGGTCCCAAGAAGTCTTCCTTCCCCATTAGATCTACAAAAATAACTCTGCAAACAAAAAGAGCAGTCCCAAGTAAATTTTTTAAAAGTCATACAACTTCAGAAGGAACAAGGCAGGAAAACAAGTGTGACAAAGCTAAGATACCAAAAGCAAGTGCAATAGTTGTTCTGAACCTTTTAAAGTATTTGTTGCATAGTACAACAAATAAAATATAATAATGAAATGGTTAAAAAAACCCCAAAGATTACCTGTTCAGTGAAAATCTCCTGTGTAAAAATGGTCTTCATTCTGCTCAGTGAGCTGGGCTTAATAACAATCTGAAACAAACAACAAGGTGTTTGCTCTTAAAGCTTTAAGATCTGGTTTGTTCAAATGTGAAAAACATTATAAATAGCTTAAATACTAAAAGCTATTTCAGCCTCCTACAGCTAGAACCCGCCATTTGCAATTCAGTTTATTTTACTTTCCAATGTCATGAGTCCAAGATTCTGTGTCATCCTCACTCTGAAAATTGAGTGTTTAGATTTAGTGAAGTCAAAAGCTCCTATAGGGAAAAAGCCTGAAACAGACTCAGCTGATAAATAAAATAGACCGATTGTGGTACATTGTTTAAGAAGTTTACATGATATATGATTTCTCAGTGATTTTTTTTAAGTGAAAAGTTTACAGCTCCTTTTAGAATGGACTTTGCATTTCCACTTGCCAAAAATGGAGCCTGTTAGAATACTGTGTACATTGAGAACACAAAGTTCATTTCCATAGGGCACTTCTTTTCAAAAATACTTAGTTTGATATCTTAAACACCTTTAGCATATGGAAAGCTAATGTCAATAGGTATTCATGTTTCAGTTCTACTCTATATACATTTTGTTTTTGCTTAAGAAATTTGTTTGTTAAGATTTATTTAAAGTTACATTTGTTTAAGAACAAATTGGAAATACAGATTTTCTGACTTTAGATCTAAAAGTCAGATAACTGGAATAAAATGCACGATTAATGGTGTATTTATAAGAAAACCTCCTTTGAAGGAAGGTTTTGAGAAGTTACCTTCATTCCCAAAGTAGAACAGACCAAATCAATGATTGCACTCAGCTGATTACTGTGAAAGTACATGGCAACCAATAAGAGCATCTCTCCAAAGGAAGCAGACACCCCAGAAATGCTGTTGGAACAGAGATAAACTAATCAGTTTCTGAAGCAAATATATCAAACCTTGCCTTATTGGGTTATTTTGAAAATTAAGCTCTCACCTTTCAAAATAGGCTTCTTCTTTTATCATCCAGCTCAGCCACATTACCATCAGCTGCTCCTGTTCTGGGGTACTAAAAGAAATTCCACAACTGCTGTTTCATTTCTGGATTATTTTTGTCAACCTTTTGAGAGGTGGCTTAAGATACTCACCAAACTTACGTAATGGGAAAGGAACACAGAAGACCCAGTTCAGGGACTTAACTATAGCACCCTGCAGCATCAAGTTAGAAACCACCCTAATGCCTGTTCTCCCCTTCCCAAAGCACTTTGCACTAGAGAGGATGGGCTTCATCAAGTTATTAACCCCACCAGCAAGAGCCCCTTCAGCAAGAGGTTGTACATGTCTACTGAGAATGAAAAGATGAAGAGGAATTGGCGGCGAGGCCAAATGCTTCAGCACAGCACTGCCCTGGCTATGCTCAACTAATCTCTCTAGAAGGTTCTATTGTTCTAGGTACCTGACGAGGGTGGAGAAAGCCAGGAGCATGCAGAATGAGAGCGATACAAAGCGAACGCCAGCTGGAGTCGCAGGAGGACGGCTTGTCATTAGCTGAAGTAACTGTTCAGCTTCCTCATCAGTTGGTCTAAACAAAAGAAATGAAATACGTTTTTTCCTCTTACAAGTCAATTTCTCTTACACCAGAAAGAATTTCCAACCTGGCAACAATTTACATTAGAAATACAAGTAACTTTATCAATGTATGGTCATAGAAATTACTAATGTAAGATTGTCAGTGTTCTTGCGCAAATACTATGATGCTCCCGCTCAGGGATAAGCCCTCTTGCGCAAATGTATTTGCGCAAGAGGGCCAGTGTAGACAGGGGAGGACTATTTTGCGCAAAAAAGCCCCGATGGCAAAAATGGCGATCGGGGCTTTCTTGCGCAAAACCACGTCTAGATTGGCACGGATGCTTTTCTGCAAAAAGTGCTTTTGCGCAAAAGCATCCGTGCCAATCTAGACACTCTCTTCCGCAAATGTTTTTAACAGAAAAACTTTTCTGTTAAAAGCATTTGTGGAAAATCATGCCAGTCTAGACGTAGTCATACTGTATATACTGGAGGCGACCAGATAACTCACCAACACCAGATTCTACAAGCTTCTCTCCTCTAAAGCAACACACAGAAACCAGTTGGAGAACACTTTAACCTGCCCAGGCTCTCATTAATGGATCTCAGAGCCATCATGTTGCTTCAGGACAGTTCCATACGCCAAATACACAGAGAAGCGTTGGAATTTAATTTCATGTACAAGTTTGGGACCCATCACAAAGGTATAAATAAAGACATTAGCTGGCTAGATACTATCTTCCACATCCTAATGATTTAGCCAACCCGTGGGTAATTTAAAACAATTTGCACCTTCTCTATCAGCTTCATGCAACATGAATACTCTAATTCACTATTTTTCCCTTTCTTCTTCTCCTTCCCCGCGTCCCCTATTTATTTTGGAACTGGACTTTTAATACTCCATTCATTATGGGGGTTGTACCCACAAAAGCTCATGATACCATCTACATGTTTGGTTAGTCTTTAAGGTGCTGCTAGACTATTTGTTGTTGTATAAGATATGTTGTCATTAATCTGTCCATAAACACATACCAATATAAAAATTCAGAGTAAAAGCAAGTGTATGTCGTGACAGGACTCAATATAACCAGGGTTTTCAAGCTGTCTGTCTTACATTCTACTCCACAGACCTTTCAAAATGATGCTATAGAACTGAATTTTATTACAGAAGAACCACCAAGAGATTTCTCAGATGAATCTCACTGTAGGCGGGGAGACGTCTCACAAATGCATTCATGGTCAAAAATGAAGGGCAGACAAGCTTTCCTGCCAAGAACGAAGCAGGAAAGGGAAATGCACAGAAATTTCTGCAGATTTTAATCATCATCATTTATTCTGTGCAAAACAAGAGAAGGAATAAGCTGGCAACTTCAACTCCAAAACAGGCGAGGAGCCAGAACAGGACAGAGCAAGCAGAATGTATTCTAAGTCCTAAGGAAGGCAAACCCTGCTAGGTATGGGCTAAGGATTTTATGACAGAGGAGGAAAACTCAGACTGGAAATCAATAAGGTTCCTAATAGCTGAAAGGTCTTATTTATTTTCAGATGGGTGAACAGCTAGTAAGAGAATACCAATAGCAAGAAAATATTCTTTACTTCAGGCCAGCGATCCCCATCAAAGCACAATAGAGACGTAACAACGCGCTGGCTTTCACAACATGCTCTTCTTTCAGTCCGGAATACACAGATACAGTTGGTTCCATGTCAGCATCTGTTTCATCCACAATGTGTGTGCTGCGAACAGTGGGAAGGATTCCCATTAACTCCAGGAGCAGCTGCCTTCTCATCTGCCAAAGCACAGAACTGACATTCTCCTTTTTCCTCTATGTGAAAAGGTGAAAGAAGGAAGCCACAATAATTCAAGGAAAACACAAACCCAACAGGCCAATACCAGGGACATTCCTAAGAGCTGTCAATTTCAGTGAAAGTTCATGCAGCACATTAATCATTTAATTGGGCGGGCTGCAGCCACAGGAAAACGGCATTCCGACGTTCTATTTCAGTGAGGTACAGGCATTAAATAATTGCACCAAAGCAATGCATGACTTTCTACTGCTGGGCATGAAACAAACTGTAGTGAAACTGACAACAATGGGCCTATGGTCTAACACTGTCTAGGATCTAAAATCTTATTGGATCTATTGTCCCGCAGTCCACATGACTATGAGACTACTGTAAAAATCACTGACAGCAGAGAGGGACCACTAGATGGCACTCTTCAGTGACACTATTCTAGATCTGGCAAACCCAGAGTCGTGTCCAGTCATTTTCAGCTAGATCGGGGGTGGGGAATCTAAGGCCCAGGGGCCAGATGCATTCCCCTTGGCTTGCCAGGATCCAGTCCCGGAGGCGCAGGACTCCTTCCACACCTCAGCATTGGGGAGCCTGTGCTGGTGCTTCAGTTTCCCACCACCTCTCAGCAGGGCTGGAGCACACAAAATCTACTAGCCTGGACCACTCTAGATTCTGGTGCACAAAGGGAATGTGGGGAGTCTTTTTCCTTCTTAGTCGGGGCCCACATCAGTAAGGGGAGGCATGAGAGGGGAGGGCGGTTTTGGCTGCTTCTCACTTGTGTGCAGCCCCCGACTGATTTTTCCATGGGCCAACGGTCCCTGGTCCAAATAAGGTTCTCCCACTCCTGAGCTAGAGGAAGTTTTCCCATAAGTCAGGCCTTGCAGCGAGATGTGAACACAGGATCCCTGGGCACAACAAAATCCAAAGCACTGAACTTTTTTTTTTTAATCAATTCCCAGGGAATTCTCAGATTCTTACCTGTTGCCCGTTCCGGATAAAAGTCCCAAACCATGTCCGAACTCTTGCATTCGTTCCGAGAAGTAATCCGCTCACAAAACATACCAGGTCGCTCACACCATCGTCCGACGATTCATTCCTTGTGTGATCCAGTGTCAAAGCCACCCCAAGGCCTGGTAGATGGCATTCTTCCACCTAGACCATAGCCAAAGAGAGCCAGCCACCATTTTACAAGTGAGCCTCAATGGAACGTTAGAAAACAATTGGGACTTGCGTGCCATTTCATAAGGAGCCAGTCACAGGCTTACCACCATGCCTCGGATCCTCAGGGCCTGGGAAGGGTTCATTTTACACAGGTGACGAAGCGCCTCTGTCCTGCGACGACCTCCGAGGCTTTCCTCGTCTTGACGTTCACCATTCTTAATCAAGCCTCTGCAAACTAAACATTTGGAGGGGGGCTGGAAAGCCATTTTTGCACTGGACGGTCACTCACGCAGCTCTGCAAAGCTCACTGCTCGTTATTTCCTGTATGCATTAT
Organism: Apalone spinifera; assembly: GCA_030068395.1. Classification (NCBI taxonomy): domain Eukaryota; kingdom Metazoa; phylum Chordata; order Testudines; family Trionychidae; genus Apalone; species Apalone spinifera. The sequence continues at coordinate 19,101,803 of JANRFK010000867.1, forward strand.
GGTAGCACCTAGCAGCCCAAGTCACGGACCAGGGCCCCAGCATGCAAGGCCCCCTATGCAGAGCAAGAGTCTTTTTCCCCAAAGAGCTTACTATGATCCAGTTGACCCCAGCGAGTCATAGCTCTCTCTCTCTCTCACCCTCTCAAACTGAACTCAAGGTGATGTTCAGCAGAGCCCCGATAATCCGATTTAATCATCACTGGCACCAGATCATCAGAACACGGAATAAGCAGCAGAATGGGAAAATGTGATGCAGCGGTGCTATCCAGCAGCCATAGGAGCAATCGCTCACTTCTGGCTCTGAAGTGCTGGCTGTTCAATAAATACAGAGAGCTGGAGTTAAATGGGGTTCTACTGTATCTAGCACCTCTGGAGTTTCCACCAATGTGTGCGATATAGCATGGACAACAGCAGTGCATGTTTCTTCCCTGTTCCCACCTCAGTATACCTCAGGCTTCCCTGGAAGGACAACTCAAGAGGCAAAAGGGCAGCTCAGTCACCAAGGACCATGCATCGCCTGGCCTCTTTAATGAGAATACATTGTGATGGGTCTTTGCAATGGGGATGCTCACGTAGTAGGTACTGAACTGACAGACTCTACTACCTACCAGGTGTATTATTTTTTGGTCACTGTTGACTTGGGTCAGATTCATACCAGTGACCTAAAGATACATGGCTGCATTTTAAGAATACAGTGCTATGCTGATCATTAGGCTTCTTTGGTGAGAGGCAGTGGCCATACCAGGGGAGAGTGTGCATTAAACGAGGACAGGAATGCCCCTGAGGCCTTCAAGATAAGATCCAGATATACCCAAACTAAATTTCTCCAAGTGAGTGTCTCTGGACTATTAGAACATACACTACTTGGAATGAATTTGAGCCTGGAATGAATTTTTAATGCTCAAGTTGGTATAAACTCCCAGAAAAATATACACCATAAATTATAGCCTACCTTCATTAAAGCTATCAGGGACGTTGGCCACAAGGAGACACAGGAACCAGGCTCCATTTTTAACATGTAGCAAAGCTTCAGCCACATCAACTATGGGTAATAGCGAAGGCAGTTCTGAATGGAAACAGGTTTTAAAAGCCATTACACTCACTCACATGGATCTAAGTGTCACTCTCCAGTTTGCATTAGGCTTTTAGGATTAACATATGGGCCATTTCTCTTTCAGAAGAGCTGGCCATTAATTTTAAATCAATTACTAAGATGATTCCAGATTGTAGGGTGGGCTTTTAAGTCTAAAGCCATCTATGAAATTAGAACCAGTTTAGCTTTAGAGTGAAACACTGAATTGATAAATAGCATTACTGAAAACTTCAGAAACAAAGAAGCGCACCTGCTTGTAAAATACAAAGAACATCTGCAGCTTCATCCAAATAGACAGGACTCTCAAAGAGTTCAGATGACTTGAAGAAAAACTCACCATTTGTCTCCAAAACCTACAGCAAGAAGTTGTTCATTACCATCTTGTGCAAGCTTAATAAAGTCACTAAACAGCATAACCACTGGTTATCATCAAACTCACATGGATTTGAACTCAATAGATCGCATATGTTAAGAATGGCCAATAAAAAAAAATGAATATTTTGTCAGTACATCAGTTCTGCTTTCACAACATTTCTCAAGAACCACGGAGTTGCTCATAAGACTTGGGCATGCAACTGCAATTACGGTGAACAAGCAGCCCCTGAATTTTCACATAAACAAATGGAAGCAACGCTCGTAGATGGTCCTTAAACTGGTGTCTGATCTTTTGGGAACAGCTCTTGTTAATCTATGAACCATGACTGTGTTAAAAAAAAAACCTCGTTATTAAATCAAAATGACCTTGACGGCATTAAAGAACCTCAGATGCCTGAAATGCTGTGTCCTGATACTAAATATTCATCTCATTAAAAGACTTAATTTATTGTTAACTCACTATGCTTTCTGTTAAGTGTTCTTAATACGTATACGCTGGAAAAGATGTGGGCACTTTTAAGGGGAGAAGGAAGAGTTAATGTATAGGAGGAGAATAATTCCTATATTAGATGAAGTACGCTTACGGAAACAGCAATAATGTTTACTTCCATTTTTAATATTAGCACTTTTCAAACTTAAGCGCACAGTCAATTGATAGTTGTACAAATCCGATAAACTACCAGGAAGAAAAAGTAAAATAAGGTCAACATGGAGGGTGGCAGTGGTCACACAACATTTGCACACTAGGCCAGGAGTAAAATTTCAGGAGTGCCTCTATCACTTAGCGCTCTAAAACCCCATTGTCACATAAAACTTGGGCATTTAAGAACTTTGGGGCTTTTGCTGTTAAGTGCCTAAGTCACTTATAAAAATGGGAGTCAGGTACTTTTGAAATTTTATCCTTGACCTTTGAGTTGTAGAAACTGGATTCACATAAGGTTTAAATTACCTACAAGGGAAGTCTAAGAGCAGATCCTGGTTTGTTTGACAATTTAGCATGACTGACAGTTTTTGCTTGATGGAGGCCTGCAATTAAGGTAGCTAATGGAGTCAAGTTCAGTATCCAAACACACTGGCAAGGCCAGATGCAGCATGCACAACATTAAACTGCTTTTTGCAAGGTTCTCAACACTACCATTTATCTGTGTTCTTCATTTCCACCAACACCAAATTCACAATCACTACAGAATAATAAAAAAGACATTTACCTTATTCATAATTGCCAATAATTCACTCAGCACAAGACGAAGCCGACGAGGGGAATCACTATGCTCAAACTCCAAGGTCAGGCCGTGCTGTAGCTGCGATACCAAGATGCTTTCGCCACTGCCTCCTCCTAGTTTGTGTCTAACAAATACATTAAAAGGCAAAAACAAATGTTTAAAGAAAAATAAGGCACAGAAATTAGGAGCATTTCTGGTTAGTCTGTTCTTATACCATGCTCATCACCATAGTATCTGAGCACTTTAAATATTAAAGCAAGAACAACAATCTACACTTGTTTTGCTGGTTCTATGAAAATTCCGTGATAACTCTACTAGTGGCCGCAGAAAACTATCATGGACTTTGATATTTTCAAATAGCAAAAAAAACCACATGACAAAAACTTATGCACACTCAAATAGGTGTCTCTATCCCAGTGATTTTCAAACTTTTATATTGGTGTCCTCTTTCACATGGGGGAGGATAGCTCAGTGGTTTGAGCATTGGCCTGCTTAAACCCAGGGTTGTGAGTTCAATCCTTGCAGAGGCCATTTGGGGCAAAAATTTGTCAGGGATGGTACTTGGTCCTACTGTGAAGGCAAGGGACTGGACTCGATGACTTTTCAAGGTCCCTTCCAGTTCTAGGAGATAGGCAATCTCCATTATTTATTTAAAATGGCAAGTGTCTGAGTGGGACCCCCCTTTATAAATTAAAAAGGTTTCTTTTTATATTTAGCACTATTATAACTGCTGGAGGTGAAGCTGTATTTGGGGTGGAGGCTGAGAGCTTGTGACCCCCTCATTTAATATCCTTCTATCCAATGTTCCCTCTAGTTTTTTCCCCCTCCATGCGCAGAATAAATGTTATGTGCGTGGAGGCATGTGTTGATGTATGCCACCAGTAGAAACACATGCTGCTGGCTGTGGGCAGCATTTGAATCTCTCTTTGGTGGCCGCCCAAGCACTCAGCTTACAGGGAACACTGCTCCTGATCCCTCCATGTCATCACTCCCAGTTTGAGAATCCCTGCTCCATTCCCATACAATACACAGACCACAGCCAAAGACAAGTGCATCCTTATAGTTCCAAGGGTAAATCCTTCTGGTAAAATGTGACTAGATAGCACTTCCTTTGAAGAGCATCAGTGCCCCCTTGCCCAGCTATGGTGGTGGGGGAAGGACACTGAGTTACTGAAAAAAAGCAATAAATTCCATATCCTTCCCTGCATGCTGTCCTATCAAGCCCAAGGTACAAGAAATGTGCATGGGATGTGAAACAATAATGTAGCACAACACCAAGTAACCAGGCCAACAGGATTCACTACTGTTATTACATTCTGGAAGAAAATGGCAACATTCAGATGAAATATTCCTACATACACATTTCTATATCATATTAAAAATGGGTTTTAGCTACCTAAGCTGTTGTTCTTTGTTTGCGTCCTGCTCCAAGGCATGAAAATCCACAGACAACAAGGCAACAATTGAGTTGACAGCTTCCACTCCTGAAAGGAGTCGAAGGATAAGTTTTTTATCCTGAGCCCAGCTTTGGCTCTGATCAGCTGGGGCACAAAGGGCCATTCGCACCAGGCAAGGCAACAAAAGCCTTAACTCTGGGTCACTTAGTGCTGCCAAGCGCACAACATCCACCTTCTGCATTGCTTCAAATGCGTAAGGGCTGACAAACTGAAGGCCAGAGCACTCTGCCATTTTTACCACCTGTCCTAAAGACAAAATAAAAACACAATTATCATCAGAAGAGACAGGTTGCATCACAGCTTTTGACAGCTCTAAGCTGGTAAATGTGGTCTAGCAATTAAAACCCCCTACTAGGAGTCAGGATTACCAGTTCTGTTCCTATCTGAGGCATCTGGGTCATGCCTCCCATTAAAGAGGGAGACTGCATCAGGACTCCTGTTTTCTATTTGCAGCTCTGGGAGGGGAGGAAGGTCTAGTAATCAGGGCTTCTAGGTGCTATTTTCAACTGTCACTAAGTGCTCATAAGAAGTTAAGTTTGTGAGCGTCTCCAAGATGCTTTGCGATACCGGGACACCGGGTGTCCAGAAAGGGACACATCTCCAACAGCCAAGAAACCCTGGGGATCCAAAGCAGTGATTTATTATAACTGCATTCGTGTCTGCCACTTCTATTACAGCTCCCACCAACGGCCTACTCTGCCTCTTCACCTCACAGCCAAAAAGGGCAAAGGATGTTGGTGCCAGGGCGGTGAAAGGGGAAGGTACACGAGACAAGAACAGGGCCAGGACCGTTCTGCAGGGGTTGCTCTGCTCGTGGCCCTGCACTGAAAGCAGAACCCAGGCACCCAGTTTTGAACTGTCCCCCTTCCAGACAGAAACAGGACCAAGGCAGCAGGTCCTGGGGCCAGGCGGGCAGAGAGAGAAAAGCTCTGACAGCCTCAGTTCCCCCAGAACCGCAGCATCCGGCCCCCTGGAGGGCTCTAGCAACCTCCCACTCCCA
>JANRFK010000867.1:19113861-19128148 GCA_030068395.1 Apalone spinifera
AGTGTAGATGTACCCTAAGTGAAAAGGATGTTCAAAAAAGCCACTAAAGATTATAATCTTTAGAGTTCTCATTAGGTCACTTTTGGTACAAGTGCAACGTTTTGCATGAGAGAGTCTTAAAATAAAAGTTATAGTAGCCTATTAATAGCCTTCCTAATCCAACTGTTCTTTATTAGCACACCACCCAAAGTCTGAAAAACAGCAGCAGAATCCATATAATATAATGAAACTTTAACTTGAAACCAACACGAGTAACAGCTTTTCACCATACCATGAGTGAAGCTAGACATATCTGTGTCAAACTGTACGCATCATCCTAGACTTGAGCAAGTTAAAGTTTCAAGGTACAGCAGAGTAGACTTGATTGTGCCAGACAAGATAATATACATTATGAGAGAACCTCTCCTGGATAAATGGACCTACCTAGGATACAACTCTTCTTTGAAGAAGGCCAAAAAGAAATGGTCTTATGCTTGGTCCATGCCTCTGTACTAGACTACATTTTCCAAAATTAGCCACTACATCTTTTCTTTTTGGATTGTTTCCAAATAAGAGGCAGAGGCAAATTTGAGGCAGTAATCTAGACAAGTCTAGCCATCACTGCACTGTACAGCAGCCTACACCTATCCAGAGAAAGAATTAACAAAGCTGCACTTGTAAGGAGGAGGAACATCACTGTTGTGAAACCAACGTGTGAAGATGCTGTTCAGAAGAGAATACCATCTTTGAACTTCCCTGCTACTGTTAACAATAAAGCACTCGTTTCTGTACAAATGTGGACAAAAAGACTGTCTCAAAAACTACACAAACTCGACTGGTTCCTAAGGAACAAAATGGGGCATGTCTCTTGAAACAAAACTAAAATTACCACACTCATTTGCTTTAAGAAGAATTCAGAATTCTAACTGTTGCTCTTCAGATCCCACTTGACACATTTCTCTTTGAATTCCCAATCATTGCTCAGCTGTACAGTACCTTAAGAAACAGGGGACACTGATTTTGTGCTTGAGGACACGCTGACCAAAACCATTCAGGCAATGGACCCGCTTTGGCAGTTGATACAAAGTAGCCAAGGGCCAATGGTTGTTGCAGGATATTTGTTACTTCATCATGAGATTCTGTTGAAAGCAATCTATCTGTACCTTGACCCTGTGAACAGCAGGTAAACATTAACAAACGTCAGGAAGAAGCAGTTACTGACCAAATGGAACATTAGCTAGCTATTTAATCTGCGGCTTTCCAAATTCTTGGATCAAATTGGATTGAATATGATGAAGGGAAAGATGTCACAAGACCCTGAATCTGGTAAGCCTAAATTCGGAAACTGGTATTTTCTTTGTAATAGTTACCTTGCCCATTTCACCTCCAGGGGGGTAATGAGATCCTGGTGAATGTACAGGGGATCCAGTAGGGGATGCAGGAAGGATATTAATGATATCAGGATCAAGATCATCTCCAGTGTCTAACAAATCAAAGATATCTGCTCCATCTTGAGGGGGGGAAAAAAAAAAGAAAAGGAAAGAGAAAAGGAACAGAATTTCTAAACCTCCATACACATACAATAGGAATAGATCTTCTTTTGAAGTCAATAGATTTGCATTCAAAACCTTATTCCCAACATACGTCACCACCACCACCCCCCATTTTATATTACACAATCACTATTCTAACCATTGTTTGCATTGAAAGCCAGATCCAAATTTTCAGTGGTATAGGTCGACGATGCTACTTGCACAGAAGCAGATGTAGGGAACACAAGAATGTGGGTGCATGATGTGTCCTGGGGGGTATTCAGCTGAGATGTCTGCATATTTAAAGTGGTGCTGCGTCCAAATACAGAACCTGTTGATACGGAATCTTTGAAAGAAAGGAAAAAAAAAAAGTAGTTGCATATTTTTCTCGAACTTCATATTGTTAAGCGAAACAAACCTCATAGCCCAATAGAGAGGAGCAGTTGTATAAATACCTGGCATAATAACAAAAGACCCTTGTGGTTCCATTGCGACCAAGCAAGCGCTGAGAATGCTGGGAGAATCTGCAGCAGATATACCACACATCCTACACATATCTTTTAGTCTCTTGCTGAGGGACTGGAGGTTTCGGCGACTCAGCAAACCGCTCCAATCTAAGGATACAGAGTCAGATTAATTTCTCTAACCATAAAAGAACTTTTGAACTTTGTTTCATAGAATAGAAAAGATGTTTAAAATAACTCATTTGCATAATGACTTTTCATTTACGCTAATCTGCAAAACCATTCACCTGCAAATTTATGAAAGAATCATCAAAAGATTTAGTTATGTTTGTTTCAATGGGTAGAAAAGCCAATTATCAGACTATTTATCTTTGCAAGTTAAAAAAGTCAAAGCTTTTAATCAAGTTTCTACACTCAACAGCTCTATTACCTTTTAATTCTCCATGACCTATCCTTCCTAAACGGCCTATTACAACTCTCCATGGCAACGAACTCATCTGTACAAGTCCCAAGCACCATTCCCAGAGTTTCTGCAGACCAAGTCTGCGGGCAGAACCTTTTTTCCTACGAGCTCTAGGATTTGGGGGTGAGAGGGAGAGAAGGGGTGGGGAAGGAGAGAGAAAAAACAGTAAATGAAATATTTCTACTCACAATTGGAGTTAAAATGTTTAGCTCTATAAAAGAATTAGTGTTAACCTGAATATTAACCCGACACACACAGGAATGGTTGTGTTCAGCCATTAAATTTTTTTTTTTTAAATAAAATAGAACATGCCACAAAGTTTACCTACTGAATGATATAAATACGAAACATCAATGTAGCATATAGTTTCTTTATTTGATCAATCTTTGAATACTGAAATCGAAGTGAAAGAAAGCTTGCTTTTGCTTTCTTGTATGATCAGACTTCTATTTACATGCCAATTTAAAAAAAAAAAAATCATAAAAAAACTGTATAAATTCTTCCAGAGGTTTAGTCCCACAACAATACCCAGATAATACGACTTGTATTCCACCTGCTTGTGTTACTTTTGCTAGATAGTGGCTCCACAAAATTAATCAGAATATCTATATTGCACTGCTATACTAGAAAAATTCTGATCCAGAAGAGGTGCAAAGTTCTCGATATAGTCAAGTTACACATGCCAAGTGAACAGAAAAGCTTTGCTTCTTACCTGTTTGGTACATCGATATTAATTATGCAAGTTTCTAGAAGTTCTCCATAGAGATCTGTGCATGACGCAAGAAGCCATCTTTGATCATGAGATAAACAATAGCCCACAAAAAGCACATTATATTTCTGTCCAGCCTCTCCAAAAGTTTCTCCTAACTCTGTTTGCTTGTCCTTAACAGGAGCCAGTATGAACGGGGGTGTATAAAGTCGAATACACTCTGGTCTCTGTAAGAAATGCAACAAAAATTTTAAATACCAAAGGACAGCTAATCATTAAGGACTGCAATTCTTTAATATTGAAAAGAAAGACCATTTATCTAAAAAAAACAAACACAAAAACAAAAAGCAACCAACTCATGGACGTGTACATGCAATTCTGCCAGTATTCCCTACATGTTTACCAAAAGTTAATCTTTAGCACAGGTGTGGGGAACCTCAGGCCCGGGGGTCTGGATCCAGCCCTCAAGGTACCCTGCTCCACTGTGGGGCTGGAGCACACAAAATTGACTAGGCTGAGCCCCGTAGGCTCTGATGTGGGAGAAGAATGTGCACTGTCTTTCTCCTTCTCAGTTGGGGGCCACACTTGTGTGCCACTGACTGATTTTTCTGTGGTTCAATAGCCCCTGACCTAAAAAAGGTTCCCCACCTGTGCTTTAGCACTTCTTAAAACCTCAAGATACTCACATCAGGGCTCTTAAGGGCAGTTTCCATTGCTAAACCTGGGCCAAAACCAGTCAACGTTTTCACATTGGTTGAAGTTGGAAGTGGTCTCCGACACTGTGTAAATGCTGAAAATGCCAGAGATTTTAAATGCTGTGTGTAGATTTGCCTATCTTCATGTTTGACAGGTTGTAACAGATACTGACATGGGACAATCTAAAAAAGAGAATGAAAATAAAGCATTACAAGCCAAGTGTAATTTACATTGAAAAATTATTAGTCTCCCCTTCAGATTTTAAATACTTTTTAAAAGTTCTTTGGCTAATGTTTTTAAAGTTACTCTCCATAATCTGGCCTCTCCAGTTCCATACAATTTTTTGGCTCTCTTCTCTCCCTTCTGCTCTAGGATGAGAGGCCCTTTCAAGCAATCTCTGTGGATGACTCAGACCAGGAGTGTAAGCACCTACACAATAAAAGCCTCTTTCCATCTACAAGCCTCCTAGTTGCTTAAGGTCTTTTATCACTACAAACGTCTGATGTCTGGAAGTCAGGAGTGCTGGATAAAGCTTCTGAATACTGTCAGTCTGGGAGGTAGGAATTACTAATTATGGTACATTTCAAGAGTACCTCTCTCTCCACTGCCATTAGCAGAGTAGTGCCTCATGCCAGAATGAAGTTTAAGGAGTGTTTGCCAGACTAACTTTGGATCAGTGCTGTTATAAACTATTGAAACAGTCTTGAAAATCTTATTGATACTTCCTACAGTTTAAACAGTAGAGCAATTATAGATACTGAATCCAAAGTTAAAAAAAAAATCACTGAGGAAAATACTAGCTTCTCCAAATTGAGCTGAAAAGTAATTTTCACCTTAAATTTTTGAGTAAATGTTAACTTACCTGCACAGAAACTGTACTCCTGATGTTAGGAGGAAGAATCTGAACCATCTCCAGAAAGCAACGAAGAAGCCCAAGAGTCCACACGTTGGAGGAGTTGTTCTGCTCGTCTTTCTTTTCGTACGTAAAAGGATCAATTATATAAACTACAATTGCAGGTGGATAGGAGACAGCATGTGAATCTCCATCTGTAGGTACTCCAACTTTATCACGATCCATAGTGCTGGAAGTTAATTTGAAACCAATTGCTATAAACAACGTTCTTTTTTTTTTAAATGTTAAGTATCAGATTACACAGTATGTATGATATAAACATTGAAATTTGATAGCACCCTAAGACTAAGTGAAAAGAGCTTCTTTGCCTTGATTAATATGTGAGGAATGATACTATCACATCTTTACTGACCAGTTTAGTGCACAAACTTATTGTGTTATCCAACTCTGCCATTCACCCCTCTCCATTACACGAGCTCATTAGCAAATCTGCCCCCTGGCTTCAACTGGTAGCAGAAACAAGGTATCAACCAGTTCCCAATAAAAGCCATCTTATCAGTACAGCTTAGAAACCAAAATCACAGAACGTATTCAATAATGCAAGTTTCTTTAGTCTCAAATTTCTTCCTCCTTGAATATAAAACATCTTGCTTATTAATGTGGTCGAAAGCAAACTTTATGGACATAGTCTCAGAGAACAGGGATTGTTATTTTTTTTGCACACACGCCTCAGTTATTCCAACCTCTTCCAGGAGTTACCTTTAGAGTTGGGACGCAACTAGAAAAAACTGGGTTCCAAACCTTCAGGCTATGTCGACACTACAGGGTTTTTGCGCAAAAACCCGCAGAGCAGTCACACCTCAAGCGCGTTTTTGCGCAAGGAAATTTACAGTACAACAATCGAACACAGGGCTTTTGGAGGTATCAGTATACCTCTTTCTACGAGGAATAGCTCCTTTCTGCACAACAGTTCTTGCGCAAAAAGTGGGCGTGGACACTCAAAAGGGGTTTCTTGCGCAAAAAGAGCTATCAGAAAAAGCACAGGTGCTCTGATGGCCATTCACAGAATGGCCATCAGAAGTTTCTTGCGCAAGAATGTCCATGCAGTGTGGACACACTTTTCCACAAAAGCACATTGCTTTTGCGACGAGCTGTTGAGGCGTGGACACGCTTTTCCGCAAAAACTTCTTGCGCAAGATCTCTTCCGCAAAAAGCTTCTTGCACTAAAAGCCTGTAGTGTAGACATAGCCTCAGAGTTTTAGGGTTGTAGTTCAGCTCAATCATTATACAATATCTGGCATCTGATAACAGACGCTTACATTAACTCTTGTCATCAAGTTTTTGACAACGAGGTGAAAGATCAAAATAAAAAACAGAGCATTATGTTCAGTTGCTTGGGCTGATTTTTTAGAAAGGAGCACTGCCTGTTGACAAGGATAACACATTACCTTTCAGAGACTTCTGGGTGTGGCTGAGGAGGGACAGATGAAGTTTCCCCAGATATCCCAGCTACTTGATGAGCTGGTTGTTGCTGCTGTCCCCCCGTCTGTCCATTCGGGACTGCTGTAGCCTGTGTAGGCAGGGAGGCAGAAGAAGTACTGTTCATGCTGCTGAAAGGTGGAAACGAAGAAGATTTGTTTGTTGATATTCCACTGCCTATGTTGGTGGAAGACGACGAGGGGGCTGTAGTGGTCAGAGTTGAATTAGTTGTAGTAGCTGCAGAAGAGATGGCACTGTTTGAAGTCACTGTCATGGCACTACTGGTAGCAGCTGCAGTACTGGACGCTGGAGTGTTGGAATTTCCAGTGTTACCTGCCACCAGTGGCTGAGTAGATGCAGACTGACTTGTGGGGGGGACTAGATTTGGCTGACAAAGTAAAGAATTGTCTAATGGCTGAGAAGCAAGATAAGGACCTAAAACAGAAGAAGAAGTAGTAAATTAAAAGAAGTAGGAATTTAATTCTTTCAATCTGATATAAAAGACCAGTAAGAAAATCTAATAGTTTTAGGATTGATTTCTTTGCATCTTACCCAACGGAAACGAGAATACCAACACGTAGTTTTCAGATTCAATTTCTAGAACAGGTTCACTCCACTCAGTCCCTTTTCACAGATAATTCACTAACAGATTTCAGGGGACTAATACTGAACTCTGAATGCAGCTCTGTTAGAACTGAGCCGACAGTGGGGCAGCAAGTCTAAACAAGTTACCATACAAATGGCCAGCAGGATTTACTGTGAAGAAATCTGGCAGGCTTGCCAGGGAAGACTTTACTAATGGCTAAGAAGTTGTTTTGAGAGTATATATGCATGTATTTTTGCCTACGCTTCTTCAGACAATATTTGGGCATGTACATCATCTATGCTCTCATCTTTCACTGCTACAATATTCCTATAAATAACAGTATCAGATGAAATAAGGAGAGTTTAAAAAAAAATATGCAGTACCCAGGTCATATCTGCAAACTTGAGCATAGAGCTTGAGTTTTGAAAATGCTTCATTGTTGGCATTAGTTGCCTGAGAGAACCAGTCTGTGACCGACTTTTCTGAAAGTTTCTTTGAAGCAGTGGATCCAACTCTCATGATCCCATCAGACAGCAGTTTACAGATAGGTCTATGCTGGCCAAGTCTGCAAGCCTGCCCAAAAAAAAAAAAAGTTATAGTAATGAGTTCAGACTTTCAATGTTGCCAGGTATAAAACATGGAATTCACCATAAAGAAATAGTTCTTTATGTTTGGTAGTAGTTTTTTAATGTTAAAGAACATAACCACATGGTAGGGTATCACAAATTGAAAAGCTGCTTCATAATTCTACAAAGCTAAATTGTACTGCAATACACATGCCCTGTTTTTCGGTTATCACAATGTTTACTTAAGTGTAGGGGGAAAAAACCAGGGTACCATAATATCTAGCCTTATCTTTTAACCAAAGCTCAAGGAATACAAGTGTTTAAGTGTAACAAACATACATTTGGTAGCACTTACTTAAAATGGTAGTACATAGTTTTACCACTTGATGGCATTGATAAAATAAGAAAATTGACTGGAAAAAAAAAAAACCACCACTAGTATCCAAATAAGATACTGATAAGCACCAGGATGCGTCTTTATCTTCCAAATATCTAACATCCATTTTAGAGGCCTCATGGAGATGGTATTGTGTGCAAGAATTTCAACGTAATTTGAGATCAAAGCTTGACAAATGACTAACTATACAATATTCTTTACATTCATTACACACATTCATTACATTGTTGTTGTCTCTCATATATTGTACCTCATATACTGCAGTCAGATCCCTAAAGAAGCTTTTTGCTCCATTCAGAAGGGCTTCATTCTCAGGACACACCACAACATAAGCAATGTCTCTTTGAGATCCGTAAGGTTCCAACATCAGCCTCTCCCAATATGGCAAGGCAAATGGAGACAACACCAGAAAATCATAATCGTATCCCAGCAAAAATGTTGGAATTGGCAGTGGTTCTGGTGACTCATCGGTTCCTAGATAAAGATATTTTCCAATACATTAAACACAAAACATGAATCTAGCAGAATCAAGTTCTCTTTGCCTTAATAAGCATGTGTAATGCATGCCTGATCTAACCCTATATACAAGTCAACAATTTTTTATGGCTAACTCCAGGTCCACAATAGCAGCTTTTGTAGTATTTCCAGGGTGGATTTTTTTAAAAAATCATTAATTTTTTAAATAAATTGAAAATTGATTTTTGATCATTTAAATACATTTCCTCTTAAAAATAAGCATATAGAAAATTAAATTTATAACAAACTATGTTAAGTCTTCAAGCTTATCATAATCTATTACAATAATTTAAATAAAAGTATTAAACAGTACATGTCTGCAGTCAAAGCCACTGAACTGATGGTTACTGAAGGAGTATGTTCATGTGCAAACCCAGCCTTTCACAGAACCAGCTTCTACTGCAGGTGCTGAGGGAATATTTTCATCATTTCATTTTATTCGAACCAGTTCAATGAGCAGTTCATTTAAAAGTTAAGAAACAGACTTGGATTTGGGAAAAACATAGCAAAGCTTGTTTTCTTCTTCCAATCTATGAATAAGAATTATATGAAAGTAGAAGAAATCTAATTCTAAAATCTTGAAGGACATGGTGACTAGGGATGTAAAATTTTTATTAATTAACTAATCGAATCGTCAATGCAATTTGCATCCACTATTTGATTGGTCGATAAGGGCGCCTCTGAAAGCACTGTGAAGAACATGGGGCCAAGTGGGGGGGGCTCAAACACCGAGGGGAGCCTGGGGTCAGCTGGGGACATTGAGTCCGCAGCTGACCCCAGGCTCCATGCGGCGCAACCGCTTTGAAATGCCACGGGGAGCCAGCGTCAGGCTCTACTCCGGGCTGTACGCCGCATTTCAAAGCGGCAGCACTGCATGCAGCCCAGGGTCTGGCCCCAGGCTCCACAAGTGTTGCCACTCTGAAGATCCCCATTCTCCCCCCACCCACTCCTGCTGCCATTTTCTGATAGAGGCAGCGGGGGGAAGGAGGGGCACGCGGGAGAGCGACTAGTCGACTAGCATGTCGACTATCCGATAAGCATTTCCTTTTTGGCTAATAGACTAGCCGTTCACATCCCTAATGGTGACCAGAGACAAATCAGTTCACTAACCGCAGACAGCACTTTGTTTAATAAATCAGTTAATTTTAAATGAACACCACATTTTAACAAACTTTTCTTCTGAAGTATGCAACACAGAGCAGTTTTTAACTAATAAAAAGTTATTATGCTAGTTTTGCACATTAATAGAATTTCAATTTCTCTCCAAATACATCTTGACAAATCAAAAGTTAAAAAAAAACATTATAGTAAATATAAATACACCCCTCCCCCCATTTTCTAACGAGGAAAAAATGTAAAATTTTATATTAATATATGTTAAGTTCTATAATTGCTTAAACGACTGTGTACAAATATAGTGGATCTTCCCAATTAGAAAAGATACCACCAAAATTCATCATGAAAGCTGTATGTAGTTGCAAATCAGTATGCTTTAATAGTTACCAATGAGAATCAACTTTTCTTTATAAAAGTTCAAATGCAAAACAAGGTTAAAAATAATGGACTTTGATGAAGTTTCTGCCTGCCACTTGAAATTGTCATTAAAATTGGTTATTTTAAATGACTTATTTTAATCAAACCACTCTCATCAGAAGCAGTCTTCCTCAACAAAGCACTGTACAAACCATTAAACTGCCCTACCTCAGTTTACACTCTCATTAAGACCCGAAAGAACCAAGAGGGAGGTCCAACCTGTTCAGTCTGAAGGATGTATCGTGGTAACATGCTAGTACCCAATGGACATTAATAAAGCCACTACAACTACTATTTAACTTAATAAATTTGACCTTAACTCACAGTGTAGAAAAGGCCTAAGATATTGGTTTGAATACCGAACACACAATATCTCTGCACATATGATTTCAAAGTGAAGCCTATACTGTGAGTTTGTAATAGATACAACTAGCCTATTTCTGATCTTCCATCTATAACTCTACTGGCATTGATAAGACCCAGTGGATTTTTAAAACAAAAACAAAACAAAAAAACCTTGCAAGGTTGCTTTAAACATTCTGGTTTCTTAACATTCATGGTTTATTCCCATCGCTTTACATATCTAATATTTAAATAATATAGTTATTTAAATAAATGTAACCTATTCCCAATGAATGGGAATCTATACAAAGTAGTTTACCATAAGAGCCTCGGCCAGCCATTTTGTGAAACTGCTGCCATGTGAGCGGGCCCTGCACGCCCCAGGATCGGACTATTCGCTTTTTCTGAATAGCATCCTGAAGAACTGGCTGAAGTGATAGAAGCATGCGAAGGATGTCCTGTGAACATTGCATGCTCACATCCACAACTGAAAGAGAACAAAAATGTAGTCACAGTTTCAATAAAGGTATCTAAGAAAAGATTTGCAAAGAGTTTAAAAGGTCTGAAGTTTAGATGGATTTGGGAGTTTAAACAAAAAGTCACTTGCTTGAAACGTATGTTCTGTTCATGTAGGGCATGTAACTATTATCTTCAAGTCTTTCACATACCTAAGAGATAGCAATTAAAATCAGAAGAGCAGTTCCACTATGCTTTGATTTTCCAGACTTATACAACAGTCTCTTTCTTGAACCCTTAGCTCTTCATCTTTTTATCTTCCTCTAAACTATAAAATTAACACAAAACTAACTCAATTGTTACAGTTTCCAAAATTTTAGTATTCTCCTCTTTCAGATGTTTAGAGGGAATGCCATCCACCACTGCTTTCACAAAGTCTTGGTGGAAATCCTGTAAACAGTATTAAGTTTGACAAATCTGGCTAAAAATTATCAGCTGATACTCTAATAAGCAGAGTTAAAAAAAACAAAACAAAACAAAGCTTATAAGATGAGGCATTTCTCCAACCCTTTTATCAGTATTTGCCAAGAGAACATAAGCTTCAATTTTATAAGCCTCAAACATATTTTGTCTACAGAAGGGTTTTCCAAACTTGAACCAGCAGTGGTCACAGAGCACCTACTGGTGAGCTGTACAAAGTTGGCTGTCCTCCTCCTTGCTAGCCACTTTAAACTGCATTCAATACTACCAGAATGCTTTAGTCGTCGCCACAGAGACAGTATGAGATCATTAATGGAGAGAGAAATGTGTCTGACAATGAATGTGAAAAGAGGAGGTCCATGAGGCAGAGGATTAACATGAGATCTACTCTGGCAAAAACTTTAATGCTCTCTGTGTTCTACATCAAGGGTGGGGAACCTCAGGCCTGGGGGTCAGAGCTGGCCCTCGGCTTGCCCGGATCCAGGGCCTGTCCTCAGCATTGGGAAGCCCGTGCTGGTGCTCCAGCCCCCTGCTAGTTCCCTAGGGGCTAGAGCACACAAAATCTAGGAGGCTGGACCCCCACCTCTGGTGTGCAAGAGGAATGTGGGGAATGTCGTTTTCCTTCTCAGTCAGGGGCCACAGTGAGGGTTTTTTTCCCCTGCTTCTCACTTGTGTGCAGTCCCCAACTGATTTTTCTGTGGGACAGTGGCCCCTAACCCAAAAGAGGTTCCCCACCCCGGTCTACCATATATAAAAGCTGTCTTATGTCTCAAGAAAATGAGTATTTCACACCCACTAAGTTAGTTACTGAATTTTCAACATTATTAGGGCTAAGGTGAATGAAAAAAATAAAGTAGGCAGCAGAACTTATAGCAGCACTACGTATCAACACTTTTGCTATTGACAAATGACAGCATGCAAATCAAGATGGGTGAATGGGCTGAAACAAATCCGAGCTTTCATTATGTTCTGTACGTCAAGAGTAGAAAGCAACATATTTTGAACTGCAGTATATGCAAGTTAGAAAAAATTCAAGCTGCACAAAAAGCAAACAAAAATGTCTGTGCCATGGGGAAACCGGCTACAGCACTGCAGTGTTCAAAATAGGCAGAAATTGTGATCTCAGAGTATAAGCAAGCCTCGAATCTCTTTATGATGATTAATCATGCCACTGGACATGAATAGAAAACACACACAACACAAAGAACTTAAGACACTTTTTACCACTGCAGAGAGAAGTGAACGTTCTTTTTTGAGGGCAACTGTTTTTAGAGTGGCAACAGATACCACTTAAACTTTTGCAAATCCCGATTCTCCCATAATAAACTTCAGAAGCCTCTCACTCCCTCTTTAATCTTCAAAAATGAAATTAAAATACCGCGTTTCCTTGTTATTTCTATTTATGTAGCCTTTCATTCATTTCTACAGAAATTAATATAATGCACAGAACTGTCCAAAACATCATTGCACTTTGAAATTTTGTGTACGTGTGGAATACATAGGATGTATCTCACATTGCCCCTAAAAAGTTTCAAAGTACAAGACCTACAAATACAGCATATTCCAAGCAAGATAGTATTAATCAACTGCTCAGTATCATCTGTTTCCTTTCTGCTCAGTAACCGATAGATAAATTCTCAAAATACCAAATACAGGACTGCACTGATTCACCAGGCACCCAGACCGGGCTTGTGCAGCATTTCAAATCCATACGACGGGTATATATTTTTTTTAATGTTGGTTCTGGGCAAAGAAAACCTAGTTAGGATACTGATTTAATACCGAAAAGGCGAGAGACTAGGAACACAGCAGCAATGGAAATTTACTCAAGTGCAGATGTAGTGGGAATAAATCGATTGGCAAACTTAACTCTCTACTCCTCATGCTAAGAGATGCTTAGAAGCAACACAGACAGATTTGCAGAGAAAAAAAAAAGTAAGTAGATTTACCATTTCTTTTTGACCAATGATGCAAGCAAGTACTTTTCACAAGTGCTTCATCAACTTTTCCTCCTGACATATTGTCCATGAACTGGCGCCCATGTTCTAACGCTAGGTAGCAGTCATTGCAACAATCCCTTTCTTCTACACGTACCAGGTTGTTAACTGCACCAACTTTGGGTATAGGGTCTTGATCTGCTGCTCCAAATGGTGAAAACAAGTTGGTGCACTGATCTTGCAGCAAAAGTATTAACTCATCAGGCAATTTCTCAGGTTCTTTCAGTCCCCCACCACCACGCTCAACACAAGCAGCTCTAAGGGCTTCAAAACGTTTCTCTGCTTCCTTACCACACTCTGTATTACGCCCAAGGATGTCCAATTCATCTTCAAGAAACAGTCCAGAGTTGTTGCCAAACTTTCTATTCATGACTGCACTGAACCCACAGGTACACCTATACTGAGGCTCTGGCGCTGGATCGGGAATGTAAACTCCAACATCAGCACCTTTGATGTTCATGTTACAGACACAGATGCAGCAGCTGTCGAAGTTACAGTCTTTGAACAGATTCATTACCGATTCTGAAAGGATAAGATTCACATAAAGGCTGTGCGCCTCTGGGATGGAAGGTACAGTTGCAGGTTCAACTGAATTTAGTGGTCTACATGTAGATGGTGTGGACGCTGGTGAATACAAATCAGAATTTTCATATTTGACTGAACCTTGAGCACTGGCAGGTCCCCCAGCTCCACGAGGGGTTCGAGGGGTCCTTGGTGTTCTAGGAGTTGGGAACCGAGGCGTGGAAGGAGATGGGAGAATTCCTGCTCCACTGTTGCTGGGAGGTGCACTATTGGGTGGCATCCCAAACGGAGTATGAGTTTGGGGTGTGTAAGCAGGACCATACTCTTGATCCATAGTGCTTCCATCACTAGGAAAAGCAATAGAGACAATATTTTTAAATGGAGTGATTTCTGATATACATGAACATAGATTTTTTTTAAATAGACACTTTTCAGATTCACATTTTAAAACAAAGGAAGTAATATTGGCACAAAAAGTGCAATCAAGAGAACAAGGTGCGGACCTATTTGTTCTAAGTGACTATGCAGAATGGTTCTGACAGCAGTGATGAAAACCCAACTAAAAAAAGTTTTTGGAAAAGAATTATAGCTAATATTTTCATATACACACAGTGCGAAGGGCACCTTCTCTTTTCACACTACAGTAATTCCTCATTTAACACTATAGATAGGTTTCAGAAAATAATCGTGTTAAGTGAAAACATGTTATGCGGGGTC
>JANRFK010000867.1:19141956-19161400 GCA_030068395.1 Apalone spinifera
GACCAAGTGTTGGTCTGTAACTTGTTCGTAACTCGGAGAGCGGCTGTATGCATTATAGAATATAAAAGCTAGTCAGACACACATGACTGGGGACAGAACTCTTATGTATTCACTTAAAAGAAGCAGATGCATTTGTGCCTAACAGGCTAATTTGTACTAATGTGCTTTCAAATGGCCTGTATCACATACAGCTAAACTCAGAATTGTCAAAAAGTCCACACATAAAAAAATATATATCCAGTTTTAAAGGAGAATTTAACAGAATAGGAAAGTCAAGTTCCAGTTCAGAAGCTCAATCATGAAATATGAATTAAGATAATGAAAGTTGTGACAAAACTCAAGTCTGATAGAAAGACACCAATCCTGCTACTGGATAACTAGAAATCTATTTTATATGTCCACTGAGTAGATACACTTTACAGTCCCAAACAATCACAAGTCAGCTGCAGAAAAGAGATTATCATGGACAGTATCTTGATTGTGCTCTTTAATACCTCCTCATTAAGCCTGTGAGTTAACATGGTCCTTATCCACCTACCTAAAATACAGCTATTTGCTTGCATAAAATCAATGGAACTACTCACATTCACATGTTTAAAGTTAGCTGACTTTAAGGCCATTCCTGGGCCCCATATGTCAGCAGTCAAAAAAAAAAAAAACTACCCTTGTAATACCTACTCTGTTTCATGACATTTCTACATGGTTTAAAAAAAAAAAAAAACACCACACACACACACACACACACACTCTTGCTTTTTGATAACAAACATCTACAATGCAATGAAAAAAGCCAACCTTTCATTTTGGTGATTCAGCTCTAGGATTAAGAATCACATTATAAATTACAATGAGCTTTTAATTGTTTTATTCTAAGGACACCAATGTTTTCCAAATCCAGACAAATGAATGCTAAGTCATTGAAGGAATGGAGTTCCTGAAGTATTACTGTGGAACTCATATGTCCTTTCATAAAAATCATTTATTTTTTGAATGTGATAGCAGTTCAAACATACTGTATTCAAGAAACAATGGATACTAACTATCCTTGAAAAAATAGATAATGAAGTTGGGCAATTTTATAGTGAGTTACATTACTGATTTTTTTTTTAAAGTACCTACTCTGTAACTGATGTTACGTTGTCATGTCCAGCTGGCCCAACTGGATCATCTCTGAATTTATCACTTGGAAGTTGTGGTGGTAAGAATTCCACATCCTTTTTCTTTGGAACTTTATAAAACTTCCAAGTGCTGTTAGCATCATCTTCCTCCAAATTCATTGCAGTACCAACATACACTGTAGGTTCTAGAACTTCTGGAAACTGAGGTGGGAAAGGTTGAGACAGTGGGTCTATCCTGTCTTCCATTGTTTTTGTGGGAACCAAGGGGTCTGGTGTTGGCATCTGATAGAAATGCTGGCTCTGAGGAGTAGAAGGAGTTTTAGTTACCCCTTCATCTACTACATCACATGGGTGAGGACTAAGTGGAGGTGGTTGAGGTGAATTTGCCATTTCAGCGCCATGCATTTGAGGAGTCTTTGCTACATCATTATTAGTTCTCATATTTGAAAATCTAACTTGACTGTCTGGTGCTGTCATCACAAGCCTCTGACTTGCTGATTCTGCCTCCATGGCAACATCATCACTAATAGATGCACGATGGTGAAAAGGAGTCAAAGGACGTTTTTGTGGCTTATCCCCCTTCTCTTGCTTCTCATTTGTCTTGTGCTTTGGAGCTGCTTGTTGTTGTTGGCCTACAGGTGGTGCCTGCCCCTGCTGACCCAAACTTCTTGGTTTAAGATTTTTGTGCCTGGGGGGAGAAAAAGGAGAAAAAAAAAAGAAAAAAAAGGACAATAATATTTCAGTGAACCCCTAAAATGTATCTACACCTGTTCTTCACTTGCTATGAACCAGATTTTTAAAATAAAATTAAATAGAATTTTTCAAAGTGTCCTAGAAGGTATTAAAAAGTGAAGCAGGAAAAATATGGTTTCCTAGTTCTTAGAGAAAGACACAATTTGGGTCAGTAAGATCTTTTATCTACAGAAGTTGGTACAATAAAAGAGACAAGCTTTTGAGTTATGTTTCTTCAGGTCTTGGAAATACAATTACAGAAACTTAAGATACTTGGAATTCACACCTTTAATTAATTCAGATTAAACCTTCCCTAAGTGCCTGTGCAGACAAGCTCCTAAATTCAATCAGTAACATCTCAGTCACATAAAAATTTAATATTCCACATGGAGTACAAAAAAAAAATAGCCTATGTCCAAAAAAGCCCAATCTAGGTTATCACTGGGATGAACAGTACTTCAATTAATTTCAAATAAAGCTATTATTGTGT
Source organism: Apalone spinifera (assembly GCA_030068395.1). Lineage (NCBI taxonomy): Eukaryota > Metazoa > Chordata > Testudines > Trionychidae > Apalone > Apalone spinifera. The sequence goes on from JANRFK010000867.1 coordinate 19,144,297, forward strand.
TCTCGGAAGCCTTATTCCCCTCACTTTTCAAAGCAAACACTGTAAGAGAAACCTAGAAATTAGAACACATGGTTTCTCAAATGATCTCTAATTTTTGTGGGGTGTTCACTGTAAGGAAGAGCTGCTTAATACTATTGATCAACCATAAGACAGGTTTCAAATCTACCCTCCCCTCTGGAGAATGCAGATGCTGCCCTACCAAAGGAAAAGTATCTCCTTCCCAAATCCTCAATCCCCACACCACAGCAGCTTTCTTTCCGTCTTCTTACTCCTACTCCTGCCAATACCATACTGCACTAGCCAAAGAATGCTAAAAACTAAGAATGCTCCTAGGCCTTACGTGCTCTCAGAACTCTATCTCTGAATTCAGAAATCTACATTTAGCCACCTTAAGATCCTTGTGCTGATCCATGCAAATAAGGAAAAATCCACTTGTTCGTCAGCAGCTATGAGCCTTTCACCAAAAGTCTATAATGAAGTTTAGGATTCAGGATACACAATAGGATACTACATCATCTTGTAGGTCCCCCACGAAACAGTTATAGTTTAGTATTCCCAAGTCCATCATTAAAACCTTTCCTGCATACTTCACTTTGTCTACATTATTGTACAAGTATACAGGGTACTGTACCTTGAGCAATTGCAATTTGTCCTCTGTGTGGCTTCAACAAAATCCCAGGATGCTACTTTGTCAGCAGTCTCTTCAACACATAAGCCATTTGATGTAGCAGAATATTTTCTCCTAGGATTCAATATTGGGGGGGGAGGTTATTTTTAACTAGAATGTATGTTACTTCTTCAGATTCAGAGGAGAGTAAAAACTACCAGAAACTAGAATCCGGAAAGATAATAAACATTACACTGAAGGAAACAATGTGAACTGGCATTCACAGTAAATTTTTTTTAAAGTGTTTCAAAAATAAAACATGCTTTACTGATTAACAGGCTTAAGCAGCCTTCCCTAAAATCACTTTGTGCAGCAAGAAGTTTTACAATAATTATACATAATTTTTATAGTACAGCTTTAATTTCAGTTTTAGAAAGGAGTACATACTTGTTCTGCGCTCTGTTCATATTGCATTCTTGCCAGACTCGATCCACCACCTGATTGGCTAATTTTCTAGGGATTTTGCCACCATGGTGGCTAGTACTGTCAGAGCTAAATCCATCAGAAACAGAAGAAAATTTCACCCACTTCTGGGCTGACTGTGCATCGACTGAAAATAGAAATGCAGCATAAAAAAAGTTTAAGAAAAAAAAGATTTGAGTCACCTGGGCAACATCACTATAGAGGTCCCAACAACTCAAAAACTGTTCCAGACAATGCGCAAAACACACCCCACCCTTTGAGGGATGAATTCTGTTAGCTATTTTACAATTAGGAATAAAAAAAGCAGAAAAACTGTAGGCATACATGGCAGATGCTGACTAGCGAGATAGCGTCCTGTCACACACAAATATAGCATACGTGTTTAAACTGAAGCAAGTTCCCATGCTACCTCCATTTAGCTACACTGACTGTTTAAAAGAATCTCATTCCAGCAGTAGGAACACGATCGAGCCTGTGCATAATTAATTATTTGGTGAACACAATAAACAATCTCTGCTGTTTTTCCTCTTTCACATGTTAACATGAGTTAAATGACTCTCTCTCTCTCGCCCCCCATCCTCTTCCACTCCCTCACAGAACAAGGTGTATTACTATTCTGGTCAATATTTGTCTTCATGAACCCAATATCTGAAAGAAAGACTCTCCTTTACAATAAGATATACCCTTAGGAATACTGCACCTCTTTTTTCCCCCCCTCAAAGAACAAGTTTAAATACACATTTCAAACTAAAAGCAGCACTGACAAGAATTCTTCAGTATATATGTGTGTGTGAATATATAAATAAAACAGCCCAAAACATGTAACTGTATAAAATAATAATCAATCCTTAACCACACACAGTTTGATCATGAAAAAAATTAACTTACAGTCTGATCTAAAGGCCATTGAAGTCAACAGGAAACTTTACAGTGACTTCACTAGGTTTTAGATTCATCCATTAACATGGCCTTTTGATATTTCACAAGTATCTAACAGGCTATTCATTGTCATACACGGATGTATAATTAAGTGCGGGTAAACCATGTAAACTCCAAAAGCAGACTTATTTAAATTAGGGCAAAGGGCATAGCAGAGGGTTTTTTAAAGTGTCATTAAGTCCCCATCTCTATTCCCCCCCCCCCCTTCAGAATCTGAGGAAGTGAGCTATAGCTCATGAACGCTTATGCTACAATACCCTAACACATTTGTTAGTCTTTAAAGTGCCACCGGACTCCTTGTTTTTGTTTGAAATGTAAATCACACAAGTGTCAGGAGCCAGGTCTACCCACAGCCTGAATGGTTATCTACAAAAGCACCCTAAATGCTTTAGAAAAACACCAATACAAGTGAAAGCAGATCTTAATTCAGGACCTGAATATAAAATCTTGCCCTCATTACTTCTCTGCTCTGGAGCCATCTCCCTCCAAACAAACTAAATTTTTGCCCAGGCTTTTTAACATCTCTGGGCAGATGGCCACTTGTCAAACTCACCATGGCCAAAAGCAAGCTCTTTATCTTTCCCTCCTGATACTAGGTGAAAAATATTTTGGTCCAGAACTGCAGAAGAGTCACCATTTTGTGTTTACTCTACAAGGCTAAGAGTGGAAAACAGCAGGGTGCTACATTTTTCTCCTCTCTCCTCTTCTCCCTCTTCCCCCCATCATATTTTTCCTAGCGTATTTCAGATCTTGTAATTATGTCACCAAATCAGTTGCTAATTAAATACCAACTCCTCCTCACCCCAGGCTCAACAAGAAAAGGGAAGATAGCCCTGGACTAAGCTCCCTCTGATGCATTAATGAGACAATGGAGTTTCCACTGCAGCAACGTATCTCCCATGTAGCCAAAATAATAACCCTCCTGAAATTTTGGTACACCCCACCCCACCATGCAGCCTCCCCAGGAGAGAGTCCTAGCTCTGCAGCCCCGCTAGGGCTGCTGTGCTGAGATTGGGTCAGACTCTGATGCAGCCCAGCTAGGAGTTAGGACAGGACACACCAACTCCCCACCCTCAGGTCACCAATGCCAGCACCCACAAGGGATGCACAATAACTTTTAAAATGTTAATTGGTCAAACTATATTTTTTTAACCAGACCGCTGTACCACACTATAGCATTCTCCCCTCCTCCACCCAGTCTGCAACACGATGGGCAGAGCTGGGCTGGAGTACCCCCTCCATGTCAGTCAGATTAGGGTGTTGCTTAATACCAGCTGGTTACCCCTTTATATCACTAGCACCCACCTAACCTGTATTTCCCTCATCTACCCCATACAGTCTGCTCCCTTCACCTCAACACAGGTGTCTGGAGGAGAGTGCTGGGTTTCTCAAAGGAAGCTGCAGCCATGTTTGTCCCTCTCCTCTCCTGGCTGCCAACCCAGGAGACAGGACTCCCCAAACTCCCCTCCGCTCCAAGGTTCCCTCTAAGCTGCATAGCAGCACAGCCCCACAGCTGCTTAATCAGCACCACTCAATCAGGAGCTCAAAGCTCTGAGCACTCACAGAGTTGCCTGACTGGACAGGCCTGATTCAATAAGCTGCATGGCCCCCAGCTAAAGTGAACACTGCTTCCCTCCTATTCCTCTATTCCCCTCCCCAGCCACCACTTCCTCCCTCCCTCCCTGTCAGCAGGGAGAGACTCACTAATCCAACCTAAGCAAGGAGCTTCTGCAGCTGAGGGAGAAGTGCCCTTCCCCCAGCCAGGTAGCTCTGCGCAGAGCAGCCCTGAGCCCCTGGGTAAGGCTCATTAAGCAGCTGCGCAGCCACTCAGCTTACAGGAAACCTTGCCTTTGTGTTTCAAGTTTTTTAATTTAATAGACACCATCCCCTCTTTTTTATTCACAGATTGGAAGAAAAACAAGCTCTTGAGCTTTCTTCATTCCCAATCAGTTTCTTAATTTTGAATGAACTACTCCAAAAGTAAATATTCTCTCTGCACCTGCTAGATCAGAGTGGGCAATAATTTTAAAATGGGCCACTTCATAAATTTCTGAAGTGGCCCCAAGCCACCCCAGAAGGGGTGGGGCCTCAGGCGAAAGAGGCGGGGCCAAGAAACTTCTCAAGCTACACAAACACCCACACCCTGTGGGTAGGGGAGAACAGGAAATCTCTCCCTCTCCCCTTTCCCCTCCCCCCTGACAGAATCACCAGCTGTTTAAAAACAGCTGGTGGTTCCCTCTAGGCACCACAGTGGGAGGAGACCTCGTGCCCCCCTTCACCCTCAAGCCAATCAGGGGCTGGAGGAGCATGTGAAGTCTCTCATCCGCTGCTCCCGGCCTGCCAGTTAGAGAGAAATGACAGCTGTTTCAAAACAGCCAGTGGTTCCTTCTGATGCCACGTGCCCCTGGCGGGGGCGGGGGCGGGGGGGGGAGGGGGAAGGGAGGGAGGGGCAGAGAGGAATCTTCAAACTCCCCCCTCCCCAATCAGAGCCTGGGGGCAGAGGAGCGCATGAAGTCTCTGCCCCCTGCCATGTCAGGGGTGCACACAGCAACTAGAGAGAAATGCCGGTTGTTTTAAAACCTTGGGAGGGGACTTCATGTAACTCCTCCGTCCCCAGGTCTCCATTGGCCTGGGAAGCTGCAGGGTGGTTGCAGCGCAGATCCACCAGCTTGGTAGGCTGGATCTGGCCCATGGAGGCATCTTTGCCCCTGTGCTAGACTGAAACCAAAAGTACTTAATGCAGAAGCTTTTCTGCACAGTGAAAACTCACAGTACTCATATTTGGAAAAATTATAAATATCAGCATTTCCTCAACTGTAAAAACTGAAAATGCAGATGTTTAATGCAGTATGTGATAGTGACATTTATGAAGCCTGAACCAGCCTCAAACAGTAAGCATTTTCCCCTAATTCTTCATACAATTAAAGAAGCACTAACTCATTGAAAGATGGAGAGTTCATAGATGTTTTTATTTGCCATTTCTAATTATGTTCATAGTAAATGGAGGCATGACTATAAGCTAACATTAAGTTTGAAATTGTAATAAACAGCTTTATTTTTTAAAAGAAAAATGCAGAATTTAAATTTTAGAAAAAAATCATACTTTTTAAAATTATTAATTGTTATCCACTCTGGCTATTCCAAAGTCTCAAGACAGTGACTAGACTTTCCATTAGAAGAGCTCCAGTGCCAACACTTTCTCCAACACTTGGGGTATATCTGCATATAAAAGTTATCAAAACAAAAATTGTCTGGAGGTGTTCACACTCGCTGCCTCTGTTGATAGATCATGTCCACACTCAGGGTACCACCACAGTCAGCGTGAGCAATGCACTGTGCGAATGTATCCCACAATGCAGTATTCTGGGAAGGCAGAGCTGATACCTGTGCACCTTGAGATTCCTTCCAAGTTCTCCCACAGCTCTCTCAGCTGCGGGGAGCAGTATCATGAGTAGCTCTGTATCAGAGAGGTAGCCATGTTAGTTTTTAAAGTGCCACGAGACTACCTGTTTTTGCTGAGACTAACACATTTATTAGGGTATTGGAGCATGAGCTTTCATGAGCTACAACTCATTTCCTCAGATGCTGAAGAGAAAAACAAAGGATACAGAGATGGAACTGACATCAGTGCTAATAAAATTTGAATGGATGTGGCTCATCTCCAACAGTGGTGAGAAGACAATACCTGAATGGGAAATTATCCCACTGTAATCTGAGAACCACTCTTGGTTCAGGGTGTCAAATCTGCCTAAGAGTAGCTCTGAGAGCTCTCTATGCTGAGTAAGTCAAAGCAGCACAGCAGCCTGTCCCTTCCCCCTACAGCAGTAGCTCCTAGTGCAGGGAAGAATAGGAACATTCCAATGATGTGCTCTTTGTTCCTCAAATGGAGCAGCTCACTCAGGTATCAGGTACTTCCCAAAGCTTTGAAGGGGAGGGGAGAATCCCTGCAGGGCAGCAGAGATCAAAATACTGAGCAAGGCCATCAGGGCAGGTATCATGGCCGTGGTGTCCAACACTCTAGCCACATGTAGCTATTTGGCTGGTTGAACATGGCTAGTTCACTCTAGTGCAGTAGCCACTATAGTGGTTATTTTAAGAACTGGTTGGGCACTACAGCATTATGGGATACTGGTGGAAGTCAGTTCTGTGGACAAAACAAACAGCACAGTCTACACTGGCTCTTTGTTGACAATAAAGGGAGGGGAAAAGAAAAAAAGTCTCTTGTAGGGGTGGAAGTTTTGCCAAAAGTGGGTGTTTCGACAAAAAAGTCGCATGGCAATGTGAATGGTCTCTCTATGTTTTTTGTCTCCATTTTTGGTGACAAAACTTGGTAGCATACACAAAGCCTTGAATTCGGAGATATTTATCCAGATACAGATTGACAACTGGAAACTACATTTCCGATTGCTCACATATGAGAAAGCAAGCAACATTCTCCAACATCATAAATATGCTCTGTAATCAGCTTTTAAGCACTGTAAAGAGGCCGGGAATGTCACCTTTTTACTCACAAACCAGAGTTTCTGCATAACAGTTACAAGTACTGTCCAGTAGCACATAAGCCAAACTAATATTCAGGTTTTAAACTGCAATCATTTTGCAAATACCATTCCTGTACTAGTTCATTAAAAAGTCAAGCATTAAAGATAAAAATTGAGTATATTATAATTCAAAGAGTTTTAGATTACAGCAACAGTTAAAGAACAATGTACTGGAGGTTACAAATCAATTGCATAGATCATTCTGAATACTATCTAAATATTCTGACAGTTTATTTTAAGCAGAAACCTCAGGACAGTTTTCTTTGAGAAAGAATATTGACTTATACCTGTCTGAACTTCCTCTGGGGATGTAGGTGGAGTCAAAGTTACAGAAGACATGACAGGATCTCTTGTGGAAGCAGGCACTTGGTGGACACCCAAGCAAGCAGTTGCACAGTGAGAAACCCCCACAGTGCTAGGAGCAGGGACATCTGTCTGAGGAACTAGAACAAAGCACGCTGGGTAGACCATTCGTACACCAGCTGAAAGAGAAGTATGTAGTTATTAATATATTCAACTCAGTCACTGAGTTCCAGTTACGTGACCAATAGGAAACACTCTCTCTAGGTGCTAGTTTAAAAAAAAAAAAGTCACATTGCAATATTATCTGTTGTTATAAATTATGAGAATTAAAACAAAAGCCAGAAAACAAGAGAACTTGAGGCCAATTACTCCTTTCACAGTTTCATAAATAATGACTGAACAGCAGTCATTTTGAGAGATATAATGCGTTAACAAAATTAAAAAAGACCACAAGTGCTGCAGTACCAGTGACAGTTCTTATTCAGAGGTAATCTGATAAAGTCGAAAACCATTTTTTTCCTATACAGGTGTTCCAACATATAAATGGCTATTATGCCACAGGTCACTGCGATGAGTTTCAATACCATAACAAGCTCACCTTTTTTGCAATCCTCCTGTCCACTGCTATTCTAAATGGTTTACTTACTTGTCACTCATGCAATACAGTGTACCCTACTTTTTCAGTTTCTCCAATAAAGCAGCTTCTTCCTTCAACATTAGAGCTCCTCAATTAATTCATAATGGGTATTATGGCCACTTCACTCTTCAAATAGAAATTTCTTCATTTTTATCCCTCTCACCCCCAAGTATTTGCTTTTTTGCTACTATAAACAAAACAGTTAACTGCTGTAGTAAAATTAAGGCAGTTCCAATAATTTAGCCTTGCAAATAAGTCACATATTTGTGCTGGCTTAACAGTGAAGTTAAGTTTTTCCTCCCATTTCTTTCATTAAAAATGCATGGGAAATAAAGATTACCTTATGTCTGTCCTATAGATAAAAATTAAGCTATTTAGAAATAATATCATAATGATTATACTGTACATCAACTGCATCACAATCTCTTTTCTGTAAAAATTCAGTCTCCTCAAACTTTCCGTACAGGATTTCAACTCAGCATAGGATATATTTTAAGAGAAGGAGAGTGCAGACAGACTGGGCAGATGGAAGTGCCAGAGACACAACAATTTCCAATATTTTAACTTCCTAAAGAGTTGAAAATATATGCTGGGTTTCCTGAAACAGACATTTCATGGGCTACCATGACAGACTAAAGGTCTCTGTGCACTCAAGAAAACAAATTCAGAAATTCCTATTAAGTTTACAATCCGAAGAACTCTGCCCTGACAAATGGAACTTCTTAGTTGATCACCAATTTTTCACTCCAGTTAATCAAGAGCTGTAAGCGAGCACAATCACTAAGAAGGTCTTTGATCGCTCAATGATGCACTCCCCAGTCTGCTGAAGGGCATTTTTGACTGGCTCTTCCAGGAAGAAATTATCCTTTGCCTAGTGTACCAAGCCAGAGGCTCAATGCTAAGATGTATTATCAAAGCACACACCGTGCATCTCACTGTTTCCTTGTAGACAACATGTAAACACAACAAACAGATGTAGAATACAAGTATTTTACTGTAGAGCTAGACAAACATCCAGCCAATGGACCCTTCAGTCTGGTCCCTGAGCCTCACCAGGGATCAGGATCAGGACAGTCTTCCTGGGAGGAGCCAGCCCAACTCCTGGGAAGCACACCAAGTAGGGAAAGCCAGAACTCCAGTCCCTTCACCTTATCTTCAGCTCCCCCAGCACCTGGGCAGCATAGCCACCACACCGCTAGTCCAGATGCTCCAGGTTGTGTGGGTCAGAGGAGTTGAACAGGGGTAGGTGTCCCAGGGAGGTCAAGGAGCAGAGAATATAGGGGGCAGGGTTGGACGCCTGGCTGTTTGGGGAGGCAAACCTTCACCAGCCTTTCCTTCATACACTTTCCTACTTGATGTGGCCCTCTGACCAAACAGTTAAAGCAGGGTGGGCAAAACTCCTGGGGACAGGAATAATCTCTCTTCTATTTGTATACAACCTTGGACAAAGGAAGCCCTGGCCTCTAAGTTCTACCTCAATTATACATACATAATGGAAAACTTGGGAAGAAAAAATAATTCTTAGGTTTCTTTTCATGGGTCTTAGAATCCTTTCTCCAAAAACTGATCTTTAAAACAAAAACAAAAAAAATCCACTTACAAGATTTAGAAAAGGGAGATCATGCATATGCTACTTTTCCCTGCACCTTCAATTAAAATTATATTAAATGTTCTTTTAATGTAGATTACAAATTGAAGCACTCAAATGTTAGGCCATGCTAGATTTACTGATGCCTATGCAACTGTAATTCATCCCCCTTGCATGTCCAGCCTGCACACAAATGAGGCTTCAGTCCTGTGGAAAAAGACAGTATGCCATCATCTAATTAAAGATCATAATGCACACATTGACAAATTAAGCTTCCATGGCTCACTATGTGTCTAGAGATTTTTTTTCGAAGAACTGAAAACACAAATATTCTAATATGTAAAACATTCACATCATGCATCATTATCGGGGTTTAACCCCTGAGCCTTCACACTGCATCACTTAAGGGAGAGTGTTTCCAGCTAATGAATGCATCTTTCCAAAAGCTCTTTGCCCACAGGACTCTGCTGGGTTCAAGAGGTTTGGGGTCAGAATTTAGTTTTGGGAAGGTCGGGGAGGCCACAGTGGACAGGTCTCATTTGCTCTCTAGTGTCATTTGCTCTCTAGGTCCTCATTTTAAAGCTTCTAGAACAGCTATGGCCAACCCGTGGCTCATGAGCCGCATGCCCCTCTTCTCCCCTCTCCCCCAAGGGCACGACTCACAAAGCCACCCCTGCACCCCTGAAAACAGCCCCTGCCTCCCTGTGCTCACTGAGGTAGGGGAGCCGTGCAGTGCAGCCATTAAAAATTGTATCTTCAAGATGGAGTCGGCCAGCGGGAACCCGATGTGGCCAAAAAACCTTGAAACATGTTATTGGGGGGGGGGCGGGGAAGAGGCCTGCCCCTTTAAGAAACATCCCCCCTTCCCCCCCTGGCTTTATGCGCTATATTCACAACTATTTTGGCGCTTTGCCTGTAATGGGTTGGCCGCCCCTGTTCTAGAAGCTATGGTACTGGAAGAAACAAAAAACAAAACAAAAACAACACATCAAGATGTAACCCAAGAATAACCAACACAGCCAGATCTGCCCATGTTTGCAAAAAATGTCAACAGCTCGAGTAAGTGAAATACACCCAGTCAGGCAAATGGGGCAAGTTAACTGCCAACACTTACTTCAAATATCAACATGGTTAATTATTCCAGTGCTCAAGCCACAGAAGAAAAAAAGTATACTATGAAAAACCAACACAATCTACTCTGAACGACCACTCATTTTGCATAGGCCTTGAACACCCCATAGTGAGACTGAAGGGAAAATAAAACTAACATTTTTCTGAAGGAGCCTTAGTATCTCCTCCCAAATTTCTGAAAGCTGTTACATCACTTGTAGAGCAGATTTCAGGACAAACACTGTCCGCTGCCCTTTAAAAGTTCTAGCTACAAAAATGTTCTATAGGATCCAAAGTAAGCTTCCCTTCTTACCTGCAGCAGGTAATCAAGAAGGATGTGCCACTTATTAAATCATTTTGGCTAGTACAGCAAAATAAAAGCAGCTAAACTAGTCTTCCAAACAATATGTAATATACAGCAAAGAATAGAAGTCAGAGAGTCAGGAATCTCTTACATTCAAAAAAGATTTTCCAAGATCACTGTTCACATTTAAAAATTAGCCTCCTTGGCTGGACTACTTCAGTAAAGATGTGACATACATTAAGATTACATACCTACAAGGACTTCCACAGCAGCCAGAGAGTCATCTTCCCAATCCATCTCTTCTTGTTTTTCCTCAGAACCCTCCTTCAGGTTAGATGTGATAGGATAGAATTGTTTCCATTCACCAATTAGCTTTTTTGTAGAGGAATCTGAGAGCTTGAATGACTGTCCTGTGAGTGTGCCATTTAATCCAAAAGGACTTAGGATAACTAGATATACAAATAAATAATTTTAGGGTACACATGGAGAATGATTTGCACCACCTCCATGACTCAGAGTTTAGCCAACATCTACTATCAAATAATTCATTTTAATGACCGGTTACACTTCAACTCACTCTAGTACAGTATAACAAAAATTCCTACAATGACACTTCAGAACAAGAATTTATTATACCTCATTAAAATGTTTATGTTCCAAAGAAGATGAGTTATGCAACAATTCATGTTCCATAACAGCAGTCAGAAATTAATCCACCTGAACATCTGTGACAGAAAATTGTGTCATGGATATAAGTGAGTATGCAGCTGTCTATGCACACAAAAAACCAAAGCTCTGCAGGTAAATATGAATTTGTGTCATCTAAGGATCTGGTTTAACTTTCTTGCTGGCAGTGTTAACTTGCTGTTCAATGGTCTAGATGTAGTCATTTTCCCCACTGTTTGTTGCAATTAAATTATAATACCAATAAGTCAGACCTGATACACACAAAGAAATGTGATAGTCTTGCCTATATTAGGAAAGCTACCTGTTATCAATGGACATCAGCAACAGTGCAGTTAGACTGTGCTCAGAAATAGTTTAACTGCAAACACAGACAAGTACAACCCCCCAGTCAGCTCCATTTCTGGATCAATTATATGAGGTTAATGTGTTCCCATGTAGGATAACTAGCTGTAATCGACAGCATGGGATCCCATACTCTAAAGGTGTTAAACTTATGGCACACTCTGGGTATTCGCAGCTCCATATCAAATGCTGTGAATGAGCCATTTCCACCCTGACTTGATTATGCCTCATTAACACAAACAACCTTTTTATATATACACTACCCTGCTTCTAACTTCACTCCAATTCATCTGCTGAAGTGAGTTTTACCCACCAAAGCTAATGTCTTAATAAAGCTGATGGTCTCTAAATTGCCACAGGACGCCTTGTTGATATAGTACACTGACCAGATCCAGCCCCCAAGCTCTCTCTTCCCATCTTCAAAAAGGACCCACCTGTGTCTACAGAATGATCTGGAACTGGAAAGGAATCACATGGGCAAAGCGGCACAGATTAGAGCTTCCTCTCCCCTTCCCTGTTCATTTTCCAATCCTATTGTTATGCAACAGCTTTTTGAAATGGCACAGCTTTTTGAAATGGCACAACACAGCTACAAAGTTTTATGCTATTCCATACGTGATGTTTTATGCAAGTTGTAATTAGTTACTTTACATAGGACCATAAACTTCATGATATACCTGATGCATGACATTTAGGTTGGGCTGTAGGAATGCAGAGGGGGCTCTCAAATGTATAAGTGACACAGCCATGTCACTGCTGCCAGAAGTCACCAGATGGACCAAGAAAGGGCTTCTTTTTTAAATGTTTTGGCCCATCACTACTGAATCTGCAGAACTGGGCTCCTGCTCTTTCACCCCACAGACCTAATATTCGCTGCTGCTGATCTCGATCCCCCTGGTGCCTAGCTTAGAGAATAGCTGATTCTTTATATGCCCCCCTCAAAGTAGCAAAAGCAATGAAGTCCCCAAGACAAAGACAAATGTTTGTTTCAGGGATAGGAAAGAGACAGGTGGAGAGAAAAATCCCAAATAAAAGGAATTCTGAAGAGTTGAGGGGAGCGACACGGGAGAGGAAAAGTTACAACAAAATTGGGGTGCTAGATCTATAGAGAAGTAGTTAATGGAAGCTTTATAGATTTACTTTCAAACAAGGTCTTTAAATGCAATATCTAAAAGCATCATTAGGTAAGGATTCTGCAATGGGACAAAACTAGAAAGTTAGCTGTCTGACCACACCACAATGATTTTGACACCTTTGCTCTAAGCCAATTTACACATAGGAAGACAGCCTTCCTTAACAGTTAGGAAAAGGAGGATGACTTAGCTATTTCTGATCAGCTTTAACAAAGTTAAAGTTTAAGTTATGACAGAATCAGTGGCCAAAATTGAGTCACACAAATCCATAAATATCCTTTCCATTGCTGCTCCCTCTTCCCCCCAATTGGCATCAATATTTTTTAGATCAGTGGGACGAAGGACTGCTCAACAACAAAAGTATTAAAGTAAGTCACAGAAACCTACCTTGAAAAGGGCTGTTAGATTGCTGGGCAAGGGTAAGGTGTTCTTCACTAAGGAGATACACAGGCTGGTGCTGGTTGATTTCTACACTGGTACAAACATTGCTGTCCCCATGCAAGAAAAAGGTGAAAGAGCAGGACAAGTGCTCGCTGGGAAAAGAGAAAGACAGGTAAACAAATACAGAGTATATTTACACTGAAGTATTAAGACGACTGCTAAAGATTTTAAATTGATCGTTTTGTCAACACTGATTTATCTTCACTGACTAATGAAGATGGGGGGGGAGCTCTGTGTTAAGGATTCAGTATTCTTTCAGTGAATGAAGTTGCAACAGAGTTCATGCTAAACATGTTCTTAAACATCCAGAAGGTCAAACAAAGGGAAGATCGTGTTCTTGATCTCTTTACTGGTAAAAGCAAGTAAGCAAGCAAGCGAAACAAAAAACAAAACAAAACAAAAACAAAAAAATGTGATCTTTGAACATCAGTTAAAAAATGCTCAAAATTTAAATGCACATCCTTTGAAGATCACCTTTAAAAATTGTAAAAACTTTATATTCAAAAGTTCTAAAGCTGAAATAGTAAACAGGAAAAATTTATACTCATTTGATTGAGAGTTACTATCAATTAGGAAAAAAAATTAAAATATAATTCAGAATTTCAAATTTCTCTTGTAGATATCACTACACAGTGCTCTTAAAATGCAGGGCTTATGTATAATATTTAACTGAACAACATGTTAAACTTCACTTCAAAGTTTCTACACTTAAATCAGTGGGAGTCAGTCAAGCTGAAAAATGTTCAAGTTTCATTTGTATTTTATAAAGCAAATGAGAAAGGGTCTACCAATGAAAAGTATAAATCAAAATTCCTAGTGATTAAAAGAATTAATGCAAAACAAATCTCCCAGTTCGACACATTTTGTGTCTACCCTACATCTTCAAAGAAAGCTCAAAGTGTTAACATAAAGGTTCTCTATAGATTAATTTACACTATTAAATTCTGAAAAGAAAAGATAAAATATTCAAATGCCTCATCAATATAACTTAAATTAAGAGATGATTTATATAGTGTTAATACAGTGAATTAAAAAGAAAGATCTTCACTCAGCAATGAAATAGAAGCTCTTCACCCACACAGATAAAGCCTCAGAAGCTCTTCTCAATTTTTACTGTTTTGTTTCTTTAAGATGTTGTTTAAGATTTGTGTCTTTTGATCATAATTTGTCTATATACAACTACTTGGTCACTTTTGAGTAGGATTGCTAATACAAGTGCTGCGATGCTGGCATTTTTTGTTTAACTTAATTATGAAAGACACCAATACCTACCATGTAAATTACTCTAGTTCAAAAATGTCTACCTTCCTAAAAATCATGTGAGAGTTATAGGAGAGAAAGCACTGCTGCAAAGCAGGGTGTATGTAAACTGCATTCACCTGATCTAATTAACTAGGAAAGAGACAACTCAAAGTCCCTACTTGCACACCATATGGAGAATATTCCCCCTAATCTCAGAAATTAAAGAATCTACAATATGACAGATTTATTTTTTTTTAAATTACTTAGGCAGGGTAGTTTGAGAGCCTTGTAAGCACTAACTTAACTCAAATGCCTGCAAGAACTGAAAACAACCCAGTCACTTCATATGCCAAAGTGCAAAACAGAACAATAGTAAATTCAAAGAAATATATACTCTTAATTTGCAAAGCACATTTAAGTCCCTTTACGCTGTTCAAATCTATATGGAGAAAGGAAAGGAGGAACCCACCTCATAAGCAACTGTGGGGGGCGGGGGGGGAGAAGGTGGAGAAAGGGATGTAAAGTTGATCCAAAAGGAAGGGAATATCAAGCGCCTAATTGAGTCTTCATTCAAGAAAACACAAGCAAGTAATTTAAACTGGTGCATTACTGGAAATCCAAAGAGTTTTCTTTTCCATTTATTATACCAAAATTACAATATTCTAAAGGAGGGGTATGAAACCTTTTTTGGGTCTGGGGATGTTAAATAGTGTTCAGGAAGCTAACTGAGTAGTCAATGGAATTTACATCAACTACCCAATAAGGGGATTTGCTGTAGCTTTGCTTTCTTACTACATTTAAAAAGCAGAGCCACCACAATCTGGGACCGGGTGCAAACAGGGCTCTTACTACATTTAAAATGCAGAACTGCAGCATCTAAGGCCCGATATGAGCCAGGACGGCTCTCACCATTTCCCCCACTGCATCTCTGCCCACCCCCCTTTGGAGATAGTGCTAAGGGGAACCGGCTTTAAAGCCCGTTCCCCCCAGCACCAGTTCCTGCCTAGGCTTATCGGGTAGTCAACTAGCTGCTCATATCCCTATCGCTGACCCACAAAAAAAGTCAGAGGCCGCACACAAGCAAGAAGCCGGGAGGGTAGGGGGGAGAGGAGATGGACAAAACCACACCCCTCATGGCCCCCTATCTGAGAAGGAGAAAGACATTCCCCACATTCCCCTGACACACCAGAGCCAAGGGGGGCCCAAAATCATAGGTTTTGTATGCTCCAGTCCCAAGATGGGATGACAGAGGGTTGCAATGCCAGCACAGACTTCTCAAAGCTACGGGGTGGAGCCCTGAGTCTTGGGGGCCGGATGCAGGCAAGCTAGGGGCTGGGCATGAGGTTTCCCACCCCCATTGTAAAGGAATGGGCCAAGTGTGTTTCCTCTCCTCACTTCATGATTTACTTTCATGTGTTAGCCTGGCAGGAGGGAATAAAATGGAAGTAGTGTCTAGTTGAGAAATCAAGCACTGAAGCACAGACAATTGGAATCTACACGGGGGGGGGGGGGGGGGGGGGGGGAAGAGAGGGGAAGATCTCCAGGCAGACCTACTAGAACAATGTCTCCACTACGCATCATTGCAGAAAACACTCTTCTTTCCACTTTATTAGTTATAATGTTTAAGATGTTTCTCCCACAGAAGACACAGAACAGCAGGAGATGCAGGGAAAGTTCTTTCAGAAGCAGAAAGATTCTTGAATTTTACCCCAAAGAGATTCAAATAGTTCCTACACTGGCTAGTTTCCAGTAACTAGAAAGAAGGCTGCTAGTATTGAATTTATGGGTTTGAGGAACCAACATATTACATACAACCTTGCCATATAGACAGTAGCTTCATAAGCCTCTAAGGTGGGCTCCAAAACTCAAGACACACCCATTCCACTTGTACCAATATGGTGGACAAGGACTGAAGAAAAGAAACTTGTCACAAAACCTTGGGGGAGAGTCCACCACAGCAAAACACTCCCAAAATCAAAAGTTTGGGTGGTATCAACATTTGTACAAGGACTTTGGAATTAAGAAAACACTGAGGGTATGTCTACACAGCAAAGTTATTTCAAAATAACAGCCGTTATTCTGAAATAAACTTTACTAGCGTCTACACAGCCAAACTGCTATTTCGAAATTAATTCGAAATAGCGGAAGGCTTTCAAATTTGGTAAACCTCATTCCACGAGGAATAATGCCAAATTCAAAATAGCTATTTTGAAATAAGTGCGTGTAGACACCTATATTGAAATAGGGGACCTCCAGCCTTCCCAGGGTGCCCCGCTGGCCACTCCAGCCTCAACCAAGAACACTCCTCTCCCTCCCCAGAGCCCTTAAAGGGGTTGACTCTGGCCACAGTGCCTGTGCCAGTTCCAAGCCTGCCAGCCCAGAGCCAGAAGTCACTGCCCCGGACCCAGTGGCCCCAAAACATGAGCTCCCCAGGAGCAGTCTGCCAGCTCCCAGGAGCCTGCCAAGGCCCGGAGGCGGCAGGCGCCTTCCTGGTCTAGGGTGGAGATCATGGACCTTGTTCAGGTTTGGGAGGGGGAGGGGGAAAGGGAAGGGGGCGGGGAGTGCCCTCAATGTCCATGATCTCCGCACTAGACGGAGGAACGTGGCTGTCTACGGCAGGATAGCTGCCAGCCCGGCCACCAAAGGCCACATGCAAACCCAGGAGCAGGTTTGCATGAAAATCCAGTTGGTTCAGCGAGACTCCCCCAGCCCTGAGCCTCCCATTCTCCTTCTTTACCTTGCTTCCC
>JANRFK010000867.1:19167858-19184970 GCA_030068395.1 Apalone spinifera
TTTTTTACCTTTTTTTTATTATTAAATAAAGAGGTTGAGAAATACTGGTTTAAACTTTCTACCTCATCACCACCACATAAAACTGATAAAGACTCCCTAAACAATTTCCACAAAAGTTTTTTGGGGATGGGTGGGTTCTTTTGAGGAAACGGGGAAAGGCAGAGGAAGCCTTAAAAATAGGAGAAATGAGTTCTGAGGTACATGTGATTTAATAATCCCAGAAGACACAGTAATTTATTTAAAAAAAAAAAAAAATCAGTGATTTTAACAAGTTGCTTAGCATGCTTTTTCAAATTCATTCATGTTTTGAGACTTTAGTTAAATCCATCAAAAGAGTGTATTTTTGTTATGTCCAAATTATGTTAAATGTGCTATGCCTTCTCCTAAGTAGAATACTATATTTTTAAATGCGAGATGCAAATATACTCATACTTACAATTATAACCAATACTTAAAAACAGTGATTTCATGGTTACGAATCTTAAAGCCTAAAGAACAATATTTAGGCACATTTAAATGTGAGCCTTTTTTAATTATTCAAAATATTAATCTGAATTGTCTCTTGATGTTCTAAATTACCGCTGTCAATGTGGAATTTGCTTTTGCTATAAAAAAAATATATAGTCTGAACTGGAATACAGTTTTAGTAGGATAAACATCATTTATCCTCAAACAAAACAAACATATTAAACTTCATGTAATGTTTTGGCCCATTCTGGGACAAACATTTAGTAAGGCAAGAACTATCTTCTCAAATAAGAAAATTCAGTTTACAACACCTTTTAACACACTAGAAATGTATCTAATTAATATCCTGTATGTGTTTATTGCATAATATTGTTTGGACATGAGAGAGACTATTATCAACTGGTTGTTCAATCAAACTGGAATTCAGAGCCATATTTTTACAATTTCCAAGTGAAACCATTTTAACGTCTTAATTCAGACAAGGAAAAAAAAACTGTTTTCTTATGTCAAGTGCTAAATTTGTCTGCTAACAGTCTCTGTAGCAACCCAATATTCCAAAGAGACAATCATGTGATCAATGCCCTCAGCTCCTGCTGTTTATCCTGCACTGTCCTACTTACAGCAGTTCTCAACTCCAGCTGTCTACAGTCAAAGGAAAAACATCACCTGCTCTCCTGCCTGTACAGCAGCTTCATTAGAGTTGCTGTAAAATTTGTTGACATTGTTTGATTTGAAGATAAACATGGAGAGGATTTGTATAGTAAGAAGAGAGAAATTATTTTTGATACAGCTCATATTCTAGAAGTATAGAAACAAGTGAGTAATATGGTTTCAAATTCCAAATACCGAAACAGTCTATAAGAGTGACACGAAGGATTGGATTTAGCTGTGTATGTAAACGTAACTAGAGCCCTGCATGGACACAAATTTTTTATCTGCATCCATATCTGCAAAAGTGAGCTGCAGATATCTTTATCCGCATCCCTCCCTCCAATTCCTTTCTGGGTCAGGACCTCCAATTTGAGAAATGCTAGTCTTCTCCCATTGAAATCTGTATAATACAAGGTAAAAGCGCAGAAGAGACCAGATTTCATGAGCAGAGACTGGATTTCGTAGTCTGTGATGCATTTTTTTTCCCATGGCCATGAATTTGAATTTGTGTCTTTTCAAACAAGTTTCAGTGTGTACACAGCCACAAGTTCTGATTTGTCATCAAAAGAAAACAGTGGTTATCCTATGTCCCACTGCTCATTTACAAACACTTTTTTAAGCTTGCTATCTGTTTTCATTTTCCTAAAAAAAGAAGTTAAATGTTCTAAATCCACAGCTGTTACTTTCTTCTGGTTGGAATGCTCCAAAATTTGTCATTTTATTGGGTGTGCATTTCTGTTAATTATTTTAATGGTACTTAAAACAATTGTAAAATAAATCCAATTGGAGTAATTGTTAGTTTAAATGGTACCCCAAGGATGATTCATCAGAGGATTAACTTAATTATTTTTATTAAATAAATAAACGTTAAAAACAAGTGCTGACGTACAGTGATATGGATGTTACTAAACATTGGGAAGAAATAGATTGCTGAATTCTACAGCACAAGTTACATCATTTGATGTTGTTGGGTTTTTTTCAGAGCAGTTCTGATTAAAACAAGACTACCTGTCTGCAGCTCAGTTGAAAAGCACATATAAATCATCCCTGTGCATGTCAATCTGAATCTAAGCTATGTCAACAGGAGATTGGAGAGACACAAAGTAAAGGGAAGGATATTTAAAAGGCTAATCATTGTGTGCGCTTTCAGTGGTTGACTTAATGAATTATTAAAATATCTAATAACTATCCAATGATAGTCTTTCAAAAGGTTTATTCATTTCAAAAGTCAGGTCATAACACTTCATTTGGCAAAGAGAGTATAAAAGCCACACAACTTATTTCCTTTACCACCTACTCATTTAGAACCATATCCTCACAGGGCCTTAAGGAATATATATTATCAAGAGATTAATCCTTACGGGGTGTTAAACAGAATTTGCTACAATTTCACTTATCTGGGTCACGAATGCCTCCTTATACAGTCTGGGAACATGTACAACAGTATGCAAAACTAAGCATTTGCCAAGTAAAAACAAGAAAAGCCATCTACCTGAAGACCAACCACACACTTTAAAAACAAACAAACAAACAAAAAAACCAACAAAAAAAAACACAGCAAAAATGAGAGCTTGGATCTTTGACAGTCGACTATAGCTACCTGACCTACATGACAAGATAGTTACAGAGTATAGAGCTCTTAAGTGAATACACACAGTATTTAAAAGCTAAGATACACTGGGGGAGCCCAGGACACACAAAAAACACAACACAAACATACCACATTCATTTCTGAATATTCCCACTTGCTGTTGCTATTACTGAAACATTCTGAGAGGTGTTGTGTGAGCAAACCCTTGCTCTAAATCCCCTTCAAGAAGCTGTATAAGAAATAAACATATTAAAAAAAAATCTACCAACCATCATCAAGAGGTACAGAAAAGTACAGCTACACCCCTCAGTAGAAGTTCTATCTATGGGATATGTGCACAAAGATGATTTATATAGGATTCAAATACCATTATTCGGTCATATGTGGTCAATCGGAACCTAGGAGATGAGATAGAGAAGAGATACTGGAAGAAGCTGGACATAATTTTCCTGAAAAATATTTCATTCTTCTCACATAAAGTTAATCTGAAAGCTACCTGGCACAGTATCTAAGTTTGCCTACTGTTATCAAGGCTACATAATTTTCCTTCTCCTCACACCTCCCAAAAGAAATAGTACTTGAGCCAGCAGAAGACACAGTAATCACTCTTCCGATACAGGAAATTATTCTGGGGGTTCTCCAAAACACAGACATGGACAATTTTAGAAAGATGATTCTACACCTTTAAATATACTTCTCCATATTAATCTAAGACTTAAGAACTAGTCCAATCTTAACACAGTGAAGTTGTATACTACATCCCATTTCACAGTAGTAAGGCATTTACTCTATATCAAAATTTATCAAGCAAGCAAGCTTAAAGTTGTGGCTAACCAATCTATTAGCCATTTCACCGCTGTTATATGGGTGGTTCTATTCATTTTTTCCCCTTGTTACATAAAATTAATGACCATTACAGCATTTTGACAACTTTTATTGGATTATGGCAAGAGGTGCAATAGCATAACTGAGGATTGGTTCAACTACTGTTCCTCAAAACCGGCCACACCCACAACTCAGCAAGACAACATTGATCTCTCTGCTTACAAATACCCTCTTTACCAATGTTCTACAGACCCTACTGCCAGCAGACTGGAGAAAGGAAGGGGGCAAGGATACCGCAGTGTGAACAGAAGTTTAGGAACAAGAACATGCAGCATCTGTGGAAAAGATGCCTACAAATGAAGGGAAAATAAATCCAAAAGTCTGAGTAAAAATGGTCAGCAAAATGGAAACAGTTATCAGAAAATCCTAAAATTATAAATGGAGGGAGAATCCTACTTTCTACCCTTGTTTTGCTATTTATTGCTAGGTAACACTGACAGGATTAAACCCTGTCAGCACCAGCTGAAAAACTGCTCCAGCCTAGACCAAAAATTAAGTGTTTTTTATTTTCAGTCCTCTCATGAAATCCTGTGCACCCTTATAAATAGAACAAATTCCCAGACACACAATCCTGTCTTTGGCAAAGAAGTGTTGCAAGTGCATCAGGCTAGAGAGTTATGCCTGGCTTATCCTCTTCCCAGATACAGTCTTTAAAATGGTCTATGTGCTCAGAAACTACCTGCACAGAGGAAAGGGCATCAGTGTTGTCCCTAACTTTGAAACAAGCCAGTTACTTCCACTCATCTGTGCGCCTCACCATCCCCTTTTTCTATTACTTTCTGGAGTCTCTGCTTCTTTATCTACTACTTTTTCTTTCTCCCACTGTGTAGGGATTTCTTGGCATTTGGAGAGAGTAAAGAGAAAATCTGATGCTGCTTTTGAGAGCGCAGGAAAATATCAAAACATTGTCTTCTATTGAGCATGATACCCATTATGCAAGAAAATAGGCATATTCTCTTTAAGGAAATTTCGATAAATGTGCAGAAGTGGGGCCCAGATAAACATAAGATCCAGGGTCCCACACCAAGTTTATAATCACAGACCATGCCAATTAATTTTTTTTAAGTTTAGTTTACAGTTAAAAATCCATCATAAATTAAGCAAGTGAAACAAAATTGAGAGATAATAGACCCTACCTTTTATTTATAGGTTTTTCATCTTTCTCATAAGGCTTCACAAACCACTTTCCAATGCGCACAAAATTCCGGTTCATTAGACACCTCTCCAACAGGTTGTGAACTGCTTTGAATAGTAGAGTCCGACATTCATAGGACAGTCCGTTCTCCCATATGCCATCTTCCTCTTCTATAGTGCAAAGGGAAAAAGGAAAGCCTTTATGGTAATGTTTATGTTGATTAACATTTCATTCTTTAAACACGCAAACTCTGGGGTTCATTTTAAGGTCATTAACAGCACAAGTGACATGTGCCACTATTAGTTTCCAGAATGTCACAGTACACATTTTTTTTAAAAAGGCTTCCAATTAATCCAAGAAGCATGAGACGATAAAAAAAAAAAAAGTAACATTCACTGTAGCTTTATTTTATTAGCATAGCTAATATAATTATCTAGGTAAACTATTAAATCTTTTTTCCCAGAGTAAGCAAATTAAAGAGATATTTGTATACACAAGAGGATTACTTACAATTCATAATATAGCAATGTTAACTCTGGCTTGCAAGTTGGCTGCTGCTTAATGAACAGGCAGTTGAAAATTATGCTTATAAAAAAATAAATAATAGCCTTAATGTTTATTGGACAACGTGGTGATAATGTGACTATAAAATTAAGAGGTAGCACCACCAGCTTTGGAAAAAACACCCTATCAATATTACCTGCCTTTCCTTTCTTTAACAGCAAACCTTCAAGTCTAGTGTCACAGCACAGCAAAGTAAAGAAACTTATTTGGGAAGGAAAAGTATTTACTAGAAGTCAGTCCTTCTGATCCATACAAAGAGCAGCAGATATTTAGTGGACAAATTTTACTGACAGACATGTGCTTGGAAGCTGTAAGCATCCAAACAATATCTAGCTCATGTAGCTGAAAGAGTTATCGTTAGTGTTCAACTCTTCAAAATCTTATGTAAACCCCATACCTATCTTTATAATATATTCATATTTGTTCTTCAAACAGAAAAAAAAATAACTTTACAGACAAATCAAAAGACAAGGATCATTACAAAAACAAAATCTCTCTCACACACACACCCCCCCCCCCACACACACACACCCATTTAAAGTTTAGTCTGGTCATGGTCCATTCTGGTCCAGAATCAGCACATGAAAATAACCTTAGAAGGTTTTGCACTGGTCTAAAGTTTCTCAAGCCAGCTGGCCACAAGGTACAGAGCCATAATTATCCCTAAACACTTAATACAAGCATTTTCAAGTGGCCCTCACTGTAGCAGCGCATGGATAAAATTGAGAAAAGAAAATATTTCCGAGATAAAAGTAGCAAAAATACACATTCATAACCTCCAGCAGCAAAATAGCCATAGAGAATAAACAGGGCATTCCTTGCTGCCTCCCTCTACCCCCACAAGGAAATAATCAGACTGTACTTCTCAACACAGTTAGGCTTAGGTTTAGATTTGTTAATTACAAGTTAGAGAGCTGACAACCAAGAACAGTTTGTCTGTCCATCCATCCCTCTTGCTTGCCACCCTTCGGTTAGTTTACCAGATGAAAATGTACCTTGTATGATAGTCAACAGAGGCCTGCTATGCATCTGGGCCCCTCTGTTTTTATTAGGGATGTTAAAAGGCACGTAATTAATTAACTATGTAACCGCAGAAAATTTCAGCAGTTTCACGTGGAGCAGCAGGTGGCTCCTGTGCCTACCAGCTCCCACCTGCCATCCCACACTGATGCCGCTGTATCAGAGGCAACAGTGCAGCCGGGGGGGGGGGGGGGGGGGGGGGGGGGGGGGGGGGGAGCGGGGGCGGCGGCTATCCTGGGAGCCAGTATGTGCTAGGACCTGGCTTTTAAGCTTGCTCTCTGCACGTACCAGGAGCCTGCACGTAACCATGAATGTTAACCGACAAGCCCAGGCTCATCAGTTAACCATTTACAGTGTTACACTTTCACATCCCTAGTTTTCATTGATTTATTTGTTTTAAAGACAGGGATCAGTCCCTTAAGTTTTGTCTTAAGGTTAACAACCGCTTCAGGAGTACATAGAAAAATGCACTCAGAAGCAGTAGGAGCATTAGTTGACATCTGAATGCCTTTTACAAATAATCTCAGAGACAGTATGTGGAGAAGCTACAGAGGTGGCAAAATAATGGATTACTGTGACCAACACCCGCATTTGAGAATAAGGTGTCAATGTTTCAGCCAAAGAATGAAAGAAAATTAATTTCTAAACACTGTTTTTATCAGAAAACCCTGTAACAGTGACAAATCTAGTCAGATCTAGATATGGCAAATAAATGAAGGCATCTTCCCATCTCAGAAATGCTTACCATTATTAGATCAGCACCACTTTCTTTTTCTGGTATTAGTTTAAGTTAGCTACATTCAATCCAGATCCTGTCTCTGACAAAATACTGGACC
Source organism: Apalone spinifera (assembly GCA_030068395.1). NCBI lineage: Eukaryota > Metazoa > Chordata > Testudines > Trionychidae > Apalone > Apalone spinifera. Next base: position 19,175,009 of record JANRFK010000867.1, read on the forward strand.
ACCACACACACACACACACACACACACACGCAGAAGGGAAAAAAAAAAAAAAGTTACCCATCTCCTTTCAACCAAACTGCTTAAAAATATCTCTCCTCAGTAATACCATGATAAAAGCATCTCTAGATGAACTGTATCCAAGGCTACAGAAAGATATGGTAATATTCATTACCAACCAGCCAACAGTTAGATCAGTGTTGAGGTTGCCTAATCATGCCACATGCTATTCGAGAACTATAGGGACACTAAGCAAAAGCCACTGAAAGCCAGGAAATGGAAACACAATGTCTCCTTAACTCAATGCTGCAATGCAGCTGAACAAGTCCCTTTGAGAGCTCATAGAACTGTACCATCCTCAAGCATGTGGAAGACAGCAGAGAGGATGAAAAGCTGTGAAAAGAAAACCACTTAGTTCTTGTACTGAATAAGATCAAAGTGCAAATTTAGGTTTGGCCTAGTAAACACAAGCAAGCTAAGCCTGAAGTGTACTTGACCACTTCATCTGTGGAGAGCAAACCAACCAACTGCCATATAAATTAGGGATTTAACTAACTAGTCAAGTGACTACTTGACTAGTCGCTCCTCCCCCCCCCTTTGCTGCTTCTATCAGAGAGATGCTGTGGGGGTGGGGCTTAAAAAACAGTTCTCCACATCATGGTCTCCACAGGAGAAGGGGCCACCTGGGAGGCAGAGACACAGCAGTCCCAGATGCCCAGCCCCCCCAGCAGTGGCAGTGGCCACTATACCAACAAGCAGCTTGAGGGAGAAGGAAGAGGCAGTGTGACCAGCCCAGGGGCTCCAAGCACCAGAGACAGTCCCACAGGGGGAGGGAGGGGGCTGCACAGCAATGGAAGTGGCCAGAAAATACACGCCATCAGAAGCCAGCCTGGCTGCCCACCAGCAAAACTCCAATGGAGCCACCTATGCGCTCTGAGGGGAAGGGGAGGCTGCTGCACCCACAAGGAGCAATGGCAGTGCATGGAACCATTTCTCAGTCACTTTTCCCCCGCAAGCTGGTATCCCCATGAAGTAGTGAAATGTCCGGTGGGGCTTTCTGGGACATTTGACTACTTGATGGGGACACCAGGACAGAGAATAAAAATCAGGACAGTCCCATATGGTGGTCATATGGATCCTGTTGGGAGGCTTGTGTGCCAGTGGGGGGGAGGGGAGCGAGAGGAGGGGGGGGGGGGAAAAAATCGGCTCACATGCCCTTTATGGCATGCATGCTGTAGGTTGCTGACCTATGCTGTGGGAGTTCATATGGCAGAGAGGGTGCACAACAACAAGGGAATGAGCACAGATGTAATGTTCTGGTGTCCACTGAAAATACACAAGAGCATCAACAGAAAAGTGTCTCCATCCTGTTCTCTTATTTTCTTGACATCACTGGATAGGTGCTATATGTACACAGATCCAGGTAAGTCCTAGTCTATCACCAGGACCAAGTCTCTTATTTTGTATTCATTATTTTTATGGCCATAATACATAGGTCTTGGGAGGTGGCAGTGGTAGCCATAAAAGTACAGATTTTTAAGAATATTATTTCATACATTCGATTTTAGAACCAATCGGGCAAGAGTGATTATCTATGCAAGACTCCTGCATAACGTTTGAGAGGCAGTAGGGGACAGATTCCCAATTCCTCTGATTCCAGCTGCACTGGCACCTCTCTGCAACTTGCTGTATTGATCAAGCAAGTCATTGCAACCCAACTTAACACACAGTCAACAAACCTAAGAAGGACAAAATTGTGTTGGACACTACATAGCACACCACAGGAAGCAGCTGTGGATGAGTGTTCTTTTGGACACAAGAACGTTAACTCCGTATTTTAGTTTTCACAAGTTTAAGTAGCTGCTTTTGAAAGAATTGCAAAACATAGTAATCCATTACAGAAACAATTACAAGAATGGCTCTAGAATAAGAGCACTGCAGTTATTGCTCTTTACAAGTTTAGCAACCGTATGTTGTGAAACGTTTGAGCGAAGAAGATTCTTGTTTTTCTGTGCTCAGAAATAAGCACACACTCAGGAATGAGCACTTTATCATACACACAGCTTCACAACACATACTGATCAAGCTGTGGCAAACATGGGCAACAAAACAGAACAAACATTAACTAAAAAGCTTAATGGTATTGGACTTTTAACTGCACAATAAACTCTGCACCATTTCAAAGGTTCAATGGTTGGTTTCTATACAGCTTTTTAAATTATCTTAAATTTACAATAAAACCTTGGACATCAATTAGTTTTATTGTGCTTCTAAGAACAGGTATTTCCAGTCTGTGCACCCAATTTTGTTTTGGGGTAGTAATCTATGGGTTGGGGAAGGAAAAGTACAAGAAAGGAATCTTCGCAACTACTGGTGCAATAATTCAGGATCTGCAATTCAAATGGTCAAAGAACACTTGAGAAAGTTTTTCCTAACCATTTTGTTTTCACATGTAGCTATGCTTCTTATTTTCCTCCAAAGCCACTAGAAAATGTATTAATGAGAAGAATGCGTCAATATCAGAATTTAGTATGCTATCAAGGTTATACAAGTATTCAGAACTAATCTAGTTTGTAACTCATTCTTGATAAGACCTTTGTTCCTTAAGGGCTGTGCCTAAAGAACAGATATCTACTAAGATCCAACCTCAAATGAACACTGGTATACACTAAAGCATAGAAAGAAGAGAGTTATGAAAGTTATTGCAAATGAACTTGCTATAAAACAGTAGCCAAATTCTAACATACCATCATTTCAACAGCAAATTTAGACAGCTTAGGTGTGACCAGACTAAGGATGTTAAGGACTATTCCACTATCCAATCACCTATGCCATCACCTACTCACTCAACTAGCAAATTAACTGATATTTAACATCCTCAGACCAGACACAGCCATATTCTGATGGAGGTCTAATTTGACCCAACACATTAAAAAAATAAAATTAAAGACGCTAATTACAACATACTGTATGTTACAGGGACTCAGTCAGACCAGGATCTATTTTAAGTACTCACTCCCTTTCTCTCAAATCTTTGGCTCCTGAGAACCATTTTACATAAAGTGATTATTACTGAATAGCACATGCAATCTTAAGCCATGTTAATTAAGGACCTGTTTTATATAAAGGTAACACACAACCCCTCAGTGTGATGTTGCTTGTTTGTCAACTAATGAAAATAGTTCTCCCTGGCAGGAACAAAACAAGAATACGGATAATTCACATCCCTCTATGTTCCAATATGGTATATGCTAGTAACCTGGATTTTGAATTTCAGAAATGAATACCTGTGGGATACTTACAAGCACTGATTATAACATGCAAGAATGAACACACTTTCAGGCCATTTCAAATACCAGTATCCAGTGCTTTTTGTGTGATGGTACTGCCCTGTACATAGTACCAGCACCTCCAGATGCAGTACCAGCACCTCCTATCAGAGCTCGAAAACTTTTCCCCTGAAGTACCGGCACTTTTAAACAAACAAACAAACAAACCAACCAACCAACCAACCACCACCCACTGCCAGTATCCAAATGTTTCTATACTTAACTAAGTGGTCTCTAAATTATACAAGTATCAATTCCTCAGAAATAAGAATGCCAGTCATCTTTAAAAGGCCTGGGATAACTGTCATACAATCCTTTCTAAATAAAAGGCATTGTGCAAAATTAGGGAGGGGAGGGATTACTTCGGCCAAATGTAAAATTTCATCTTTACATAAAATAGCCCAATAAGTTCAGCCAATGGTCTCTCTCGATATCCATAACAATTTAAATATCATCCAAGTTCTTCTCCTCTATTCTAATTACCTGGAGAATATTAGATAAAACTTGATGCTTTCTGTGGGGGGTCTGTTCTGTCCCAATGGGCATGCAACTCTCATTACCACTGACAGTTTATGCACAGATGTACCTCTCCATTATGGAAATCCTGAGACACAGTCTCTGAAGTCTAACTACATAGTAATAATCAAATACAAGATATATACATTGGGCAAAATAAAGGCAACTTCACATTATTTTCAAGGTACAGAGAGAACTTAATGGGTTCAAATTCAGAACAGCCCCTTAAAAACTCAGCTTAAAGGTTATAGAAATGAATGAGAAGTTTGACAGATTTTGGAATTAAGTCATAATTTTCATTCTAGCTTCAACAGTGACAGTCTTGTCTTTAAACAGCTCTTAAGATAAGGCTCCTACAACAGAGACCTGAACTCTGTTTACAGCATAGCCTCCACAATCACTGTCTTTAGTGAAGCAATAGATGTTCCAATGTTCCCAGTTTAAGGACATTTTGGAAGTGTGCTTCTTTGTGGAATGAGATTAACTAGTTGCTAATGTTTGCCCAGACAAACAGCAGATTGCAGTTTTAGAAATGCTCCAACAGATATCACCTTCTCCATGCCAAGAGACGAAGAAAAACCATAGTCCCACGCATTTTCATTAAGTTTTGAGTGCTTGGGACATTTGGTATGTGATTGCACAATGCCTAGAGTGACGGAGGTAGGGGGGCTAATCTAACTAAGACCTCCAGGAACTACCATAAAAACAAACAGGAAGAAGTGTGCTAGCTAGCACAGGCACAAGAAATTCTTAACCTCAAGTATGTGGAGCACTCAAGTCAAATTCTGACTTTTTTGTATATAGTGGAACTGCTCAGCTGTTTTAAGTCTTTACGCTTTTGTTTTATGGGGACAAAAGTTCTGTTCTGCCATGAAACAATTACATTTCTTCAATTAAAAATAGTAAACATTATAAGTTACCAAAATATTTCTCTTTTGAAATTTTAGCCTAGTTGTTTGGACTGGCTGCCTTCCTTCTTCACCAGGCAAATCAGCTGGTGAAGAAAAACAAGTTATTTCCTCTTTTCAATTCCACCAAAATATTAAGTGTGATAGTCTCAGATGCAAATAGTTCAAAGCATGAATGACCTACAAAGATGTTCCACAGACCCTTAAAAACTGTTATTTAATGACTGCAGGTGCAGTCATCTTTGGAAACAAACAAAAGAGAGTGGCTCTACCAGAGAAGGGACCCTTGTTGATGGAATAGGCACAGAAAGAAGAGAAGCACCAAACAGCAGTCACTGCCAGAAAAATAGAAAAACTTGGCAAGAATCTGCTTGAAGCAAATCAGCAGCAAATCCTTTACCAATATCACTATCCCCCAAAATCATGAACCAGGCCCCCAAACTTCATGAGAGTCTTAACAAAACCGAAACATTCAAAGTTTATTTGCTTTCTGATTTTTGCGCTTTTGAGGTGAACACATCACAATTTCAACTTTTTCCTCTGTAACCACGACCATAAGAGCAAGAAACAAAATCTTTTCCTCCTTAAATGAAAGTGAAGATTACCTGTCACTAGGAACTGTGCTTTACATAATATCACGCAGGCTGGCAACACTCCAACAAAACAAAGCAATATTTTTAAAGCCTATCTTACTGTTCTACTCACAGAAGCACAGCATGAAGAAAAAAAAAAATCCCGAAGCCCAAGACCAAATATGAAAACTGCCATTCAGCAGACTACAGTCAGAGAGGACATTGGTTTCCAGGAGGATGAACACAGAGCAAGATTTTAAGCATAGTATTTTCAGGCTTCAAAATGAATGGGCTTAAGATAAGAATCTTTCTCCGGGCACTAGATGTCTAGAAAAAGTTTATCCCCTTAGTGTGAATGAATTGTACATCTCTACAGAAAGAGGGCTAAATAGGATAAAGGCCTTTACTTAGTTTTTTTTCTTTAAACTCAATTTGTTTAAGAGGGGTGTATGTATGTGTGAATATACATTGAATATGCTTTTAAAAAAATAATTCACATTTGCAAAATGTGCTTGATGGCCATGTAGGGGGATAGGGGACTTTGAACTCGTTTCAAAAAAATATATAAATTTTAAGTACAACTGCCCAAGTCTCCCTGCCAGCTTTTGTATATTGGTTTAAGTTTGGCTTCCAGGTTTTTCTAGGTGTCACAGCAACAGGGGAAGCCAAGTAACAAGGATCACTGAAACCGACTGTACAGTTACATCAAATGCACAAAGTACACAAAGTGGGCCAAGTGGGATGGGAATATTTTTGTCCTTGATTTCAGTCAGTGTAACCTTAGAAGTTAATGTTAAATATCAGTTAAATTAATTGAATAGTCGATTAACCTCATGAATTTTTATCAATTAGTCGACTATTTTATAGTCCCTGGGGATGAGGCTGGCAGCCAGTACACTCCATCCCCACACCCGAGAAGCCCCCTGCCACTCGGCGCTGCTGCCTCTCTATTAGAGTATACAGGTGTCAGGTGGGAGCTGGTCCACAAAGGGAGCCAGTTTAAAAACCAGCTCCCCTCACATATTGGCTACCTGTCACCCTGTGCTGCTGCATAGAATGGAGTGGAAGCAGCCCCTATCCAGAGAAAGGATGGGGCTGAGCTCCCAGACCCCATAAGAGCCAGAACTGAGCTGGGCTGCCTGCCCATCGGGCTCCTAATACATTTTAAACGAAGAGCTGCAGCAAGGATAGGTCCTGACCTGGTGAAAGCCAGGACATAGTCAGGCTGCTGGCCAGCCTGCTAAAAAATGTATTGGCAAAGGGCAGGAGGGGGAATGCGTGTAGTCTATAGCATTAACCTTTAAGCTTTTGCTTATCAGTTAATCGACTAGACTATTACATCCTTAGTTACTAATAAGGGTTTAAAAAAAAAAAAAGGGTGTACATAAATCCTGTACAGCAGGGGTGGGGAACTTTTTCTGGCTCAGGGGCTGCTGATCTACCGGGCGATGGGGGAGAGGAGGAGGAGGAGGAGGGGAATCAGCTGCGGGCCACACACAAAAGTGAGAAGCAAAAGCCCCTCACTGATGTGGCCCCCAACTGAGAAGAAGATACTCCCTACATTCCCCTTGCATACCAGAGTGGGGGGGGGCGCTATGCTAGTAGATTATGTGCTCTAGCCCATGGTGGGGCAACGGGGGGAGGGAGAAGGAGAAGGGGCTGGAGCACTAGCACAGGCTCTCCAATGCTGGGGGAGAGCCAGGGGCCACATCCAGCCCCCAGGCCTGAGGTTCCCCACCCCTACTGTATAGGATCAAGAACTATGTTGTTGCAATACAGGCACTCAGTGCAGTATGCAAATAGATAAACAGCACTAGCAGTGAGTGTATAATGTTCCAATTTGGTTCTGTGGGATACATAGTGTGGTGGTGAGGACACCCGTCTACTGGGACCTAGACTGAGACCATCACTTCACATAAGCCACTGAAAAAAAGTGTTCAGAAGATAAAGCTTTCAAGTAACTACTGACCTAACTGGATTTTTTCTTTCTGGCAACCCTGAGGTTAAATACACCTTATCACTTTTACCAGATCTTACAGTGTTACATTTAACTTTGCCCCATCCTGAACATGATCACATTTTAAATTAACAAAAATGTATTATGAAATAGAGTGAAGTGCTACTAAAACTAATGGAAAAAAAAAGTCAATATTCAGTTAACTACTTACTCAAATCACCACTACCAGAAATTTGTTGGAACTGAAACAATTTTAGAAATGGAGTTTGCTTTCATCAGATTTGCTATTTTCCCTGCTATCCTTCCTCTGTCTAGACTCTAGACCCTACACAATGAAAAAGTAAGTTTCATTTTTTATTTACAGTCCATTTTACGTTTAGGTGCTCTGGGAGCAGAATACTGCTGCAAAGTGGGGAGGTTAGATATTGGGTAACTGTATAGCTATGTAACTGCATGAATTTTTAAATCACAACCCCAGGCTCCGGAGGCTGGTACCTTATCCATTAGGCCAGTGGAGGACCTACTCCACTTCCCTACTTTCAGCTGACACCAGGTGCAGTGCTGGGGGAGCAAGTGTGGATGCCCAGCTGCTCCCGGGGCGGGAAGCATTGCATCCCAGTTCCAATTTATGGTAGCCAGTGTGCTCTGCCCCCACACCTGGGGAGCCCCCTGCCACTCCACACTGCTGCCTCTGTATCAGAAGCAGCAGCACAGGCTGCAAGGTGGGAGAAGATCCTCAAGGGGAGCCAGTTTAAAAACCAGCTCTCTGCACAGACTGGATGCCTACCACCCCATGCTGCTGCCTCTGATACAGAAGCAGTAGCATGGGGTGGCAGCAGCCCCTCCTGTCCACAGGGATCTAAGCTCTGGGACCAGCCTTTGTCCACGGTGAGCCTCCCATCCCCCTGCCACATTGGGACAGACCAAAGGATCCATCTAGCCCAGTATCCTGTTTTCATTCCCTCTGGGGCATCTGGCATTGGCCACTGTTGGGAACAGAACAGGTAATCATCATATGATCCCTTTCCCGTCATCCATTTCCAGCCTCTGACAAACAAACAGAGGCCAGGGACGCCCATCCTGGCTAATAGCCATCGATGGACCTAACCTCCATGTATTTTTCTAGTTCTTTTAAATCATGGTCTTCACAACATCCTCTGGCAAGGAGTTCCACAGATTGATTGTATGCTGCATGAAGAAAAACTTCCTTGTTTGTTTTAAGCCTGCTACCTCCAATGTTGCAGGGCTTGCTGTAGCACTTAGTGAAGATGATGACCTAAGCTATTAAGAGGATAAATAAATAATTAAAAATATCTTCCTGATTTAAGTTTACTGAAAGTTAATATATTGCGAGAGAACTTGAGTGTTTTAAGCAACAATCTGTTTATATCACAGATGAATTCATCTTGCTCTTTGAACAACCATTTTAACATCACTTTAATTATGCCTGTCAACATGTGCGTTGCATGTTCTTGCATTTACTTTTATCAGTTTTGCAAATAGATTTAGACGGCTATCACTTACCTTTCCTCTCTTCACCCCCCATTAAACTGAACTTCTCATAAAAGCACTCATTTAATAGCCCTGTCATAAATATAGACTGCATAAGTCAAGTTTTGCATTAATCAAACCACATTCCATACTGAAGCCTCATCTTAAAGGGATACTGAGCTGGAGGGAGGGGTAGAAAGACTATCAGTTGATGTAGTATGACATTTTAATAAGCATATCAATATACAATAAAGCCTTAAGCCAAGCGCTACAAAAAATGTCATATTCCAAAACAAAGTCAAAGCTTAATTTACAGTAAAGGATTAAATTTGGGAAGATACTGACCCATTGCTGGATTTTTTTTAAGTTAATTTTCCAGTTAACTTGAGTGACAAAGACTTTGAAGAATCTACCACTATTAGGAACAGTTGCAATAACCTCCTCTTCTCTGATCGCCTACTTCCTTCGATCCTCTTCTTTCCCCCCTCCAAAAAGTTTCCTTCTTTATCTTATTCTAATATTTTCCCCACAATCTCCTCTGTACATAAATTAAAGCAAAATAGTTTTTGAAACAAACTGATTTTTATAAATATTTAACAGTATAATGATTTATATCTAATATGGACATTTAACATAAATAATGGAATGTTTCAACTATAGTTAAGATACCAAATTGTTAAGACTATTATGCATGATAATTAAAGATACACAAACTGTGTATCTTTAATTAAGACATGCATAGGGAAAAGTTACAATACATCATTCACTTATTATGAAAATGGTAATTACCTATGTATGATTACACAGAAGTTTCACATGTAAGAACAAGTTCTAACTATGCCCAAATGCAGCAGACCCATTCAAAATGCATTTAACACCACACTTTAATCCTACTTCTAGGTAATCCCCCGCTCCCCCCAAAAAAGTACTTCTGTTCCACAGAACTGCCCCTGGACACTCACATTGTTTGTACAGTTTCCTTGCCTGAGAACCAGCCCAGATATGAGCTACAGCCCAAGATCACATATTCTACTAAGCTATCATACCATATCTACTGTCACTATATTTGCAACAAGACACAAACTAATCTTTTTTATTGAAATGTTAAACCTTTGAATAAAGTCTGAATGTAATGTATATGCCATCCAGTGTTTTACCTTTCCTACCCATTCTCCCAGAGGAAAATCCTTTA
>JANRFK010000867.1:19209554-19222531 GCA_030068395.1 Apalone spinifera
TGGTGTTTGTGTGGATAACCCAGGAAAAAAAGGGTGCAAATATAAAAAAAAAGGTTGAAATATATATATTTCAATGAATATTCAATATAATATATTGAAGTGGGTGAGTGCTGCTTCTGACTTTCCACTTTTACATTATTTAATAAAATATATATCGGCTTACAGGGCAGGTGTGCGGGTGTAGGGAGGGGGGACTAAACCCATTCTGGGCACCACCAAAAGTTATACAAATCTGCCGCCCCTGTGAAAGGATGCATCTACACAGCTGGCCTTAACTCGAAATAAGCCATGCAAATTGAGCTATGTCAATTGCGTAACTTATTTCAAAATTGAGAGCATCTACACAGCACTTATTTTGAAATAGAGCACTCTTCCTCCAACCTCCCTTAATCTTCGTACAAAGAGGGTTACAGGAGTCAGAGTAAGTCGTCTTCCAGCTTGATAGTATTTCAAAATAACTGTCTGCTGTGTAGATGCAGACTAAGTTATTTTAAAATAATGCTAGCTATTTCAAAATAATGTTGCTGTGTAGACGTATATAAAATGGTAAACAACAAAGGTGAGAAAATAAACAACAGTTTTAACAAAAAACTGTAGAAATAAACAAAATTCAGAAGCAAAATAATTAAAGTTGTATGTGCAAATAAGTTCCTCACTCCGCCCTTTAGTTTTCTCCTCAATCTCCTTCCACCTCAAATTTCAAATCAAGACTGAAGACTTAACTACATGGGAAAATTGACTGGCACAGATATAGCAGAATAAATTATTCCATCATATTCCAGAATAACTTCCCAAGCGGACACTTTCTTTTGGAATAAAAATCACAAGTCTCCAAATGGGGCATTATTCCAGAACCTCTATAGCAGAATAGCTTACTTTATTGTAGCTATTTCCCCATGTAGACAAGTCCTATGAGTCAGTAAGGCCTGGTCTACACAAGGGCTTTACATCAATTGGTCTATACAAGGGCCACATACGGTCAATTTTCTAAGTGATGCATCCACACTCCCAAGAGTGTCTTGTCAACCTTAAGGGCCATGGAAGTCGATTTCAGTACTTCTGTTTTTCACAAGAAGTAACATTATTCCCTACCTTGCACAGTTCAATTTGTGCTACGATAGATGCAGCATTGCCGGAAAGTCGACACTACTGGCCTCTGGGAGGCCTCTCACAGAGCTTCCTGCTCTGGCCAGAACTTGTATCTCTACTGTTCTCCTGCTGAGCTCAAAAAGGCCTGGGAATAGTAGAAGGGCCTTTCCCATGTGGCCAACATTGCAAGCCCATTCATGAGTGAGCAGCACACCGCAACACATGTGGAGAGGACTTCCAATGATCTGACCAACAGTGCAATGACTTTGAGAACTTCTGCTCCCATGGGCTTCAGTTCCCAGGGGCACAGAAGAGCACCAGCATGGAATGTCTATGAGATCTTGGACCTGAACTGAAATCCAGCAGTTGGCATTTGCAAGGCCCATTGTCAATGTAATGCCTTGTTCTCTTGTCTTTTGTGTGACCTCTTGGGTGTCTCTTCTGCAAGTTATTGTTGTGGCTATGGAAATGCCTGCATATCTGGTATTGAGCCAGCCTCCTTTCCCATCACATTTATTGGGTAAGTCTATGAATATCTTTCTGTCTCTCAAGATCTTTGCATGTTGTTTTCCTCCAAACTTACATTTGTTTGACCTAAAAGTTATTAGTTCTCATTTTGAGGAATGCTGTTCTAAACCTTAATCTTGTCACCTCTTTTGGGGTGGTTTCCGGAACAAGGCAGATTTTCCTTGTTGTGGGTTTCCAGAATTTTCTAAAGATATTATTGGTCTGATTCTGTGAGTAATCATATTGATTCAATTGCTTCAGAGGAGTAGCCGAGTTAGTCAGTAACAGGATAAACTTAAAAAACAACAGATAGTCTAGTAGCACTTTAAACACTAACAAAACATGTAGATGGTATCGTGAGCTTTTGTGGGCGCAGCCCACTTCTTCAGATGACCGGAGTGTTGGATGTCCAGAACCAACATCCAACACTCCAGTCATCTGAAGAAGTGGGCTGTGCCCACGAAAGCTCATGATACCACCTACATGTTTGGTTAGTCTTTAAAGTGCTACCAGACTAGTTGTTGTTTTATAAAAAGGTTAGATCAGTTGTGACACAAGACATTTTTACAAATAAAGGTTCAAAATCTCAGAGATTTTATCAATCCAGTATCAAGAAATTTGCCTTGTGAGATTCAACCCTCTCTCATTGCTTCTGTATGATGGCTTCTGATGCGATTTATTCAGATGGAACTCTGTACATTCATTGGATTGGATTAAATAGCAAACATCTGCAAAGCAGCATTATATTTACAAGATACTGCTTTAGTATAATTTTTACTGCCCTAAATTTATAACTCTGGTGTTAAATAAAATCTGCTGATTTCAAAAGTTAAGGCAGCATTTTCTCTCTCATTGCTGTTGATGCAAATATGTAAGTCACTATACCTACAGAATTGCAGAGGTTAGTTTAGGTTCCTTTGTATATGCTGTAGCACCAAACTGTTTTGAGGCATTAGAGACCTTTTTGTAAGCTGTAAAATTAAGAAATACGGTAGGTACTGGGTTTTTGGAGGGGGGGACTGAAGCCTGAGCTCACCTGACCCTTTCCGCCCCCAGTAGGGGAACCAAAGCCTGAGCCCCAGTACCCCTTTTGTGGGGGACAAGCCCAGGGGGTTCAGAGCTAGCAAGGGGACCTATAACCTGAGCCCCCTGCCCAAACATGATACCCAAGGGTTTTTGCTTCAGTTCCGGGCTATGGGGCTTGGGTCCTGGACCCCAGGAAGTCTAAGCCAACCTTGGACACTCCATTAAAAAAAAAGGGTTGTGATCCTCTCTGGGGTCCCAACCCACAGTTTGAGGGGAAAACCCCCCCATCTAGGACATTAAAAGTTATAAAGCTAGTAAGAAGCACCTCCAAGTTATTATTATGCTTAGATATCTATTGACAATATTTGAGACATATTGGTAAGGAAGGTTTCAGTTTAACTAGATGAAATGAGAAATCCAGACACCCATGGTTATTGTGGGTGAGTGGTGAGAGTAAAACATAGTTTTAAACATCAGTAAAAGCTACTGCACTGTAGGAAGTCAGAAACTGCACAGTTCTCTGCTCTTGACTGTGACCATTCAATTTCAGATGATGGTATTAAGAAGTTTAAGTACTAAAATCAATAACTTTGGAGTTCCACGGTCACTTTCTCTGGCCTTGGGTAAGTAGCTTTACTCCTCATCTTGTTTCCCTCATCTGTTAAATGGGGGCAATATTTCACATAGCTGCTATGTGGGTTGATTAGAAAAGTTTGTAAAGAGCTTTAAACATGATATGTGACATATAATATGAAGAAAATAAGTAATATTGTTATTCTATATAATTCTTGATTCTTGCCTTTGAACATTGCAATTAAGAGTCAGGAAGAGTATGTTTTTGAGTAATCTAGTCAGAATTTCAAGAGGCTTCCATTCTGATGATTATTCTGTTCTAGATTTTGAGGATTTTCCTCTAAAGAACTTATGGAATTCATGTATGCAACATACAACTCGGCTGCATTACTTTAAGATTAACAACATAAATAAATATGCTTGTAACTGAAGCTGACCACAAAATAGATTTTCCACTTCAGTGTAGAACTGCAAAATCTTCCCTCCCTCACAAAAAATTCTGTTTGATGCAATAAACAGAATATAATTGCTTATTATTGAATATAATTATTGAATATAATTGTTTTATCATTTTTAATAAATCAAAACATTTTTTTATTTTGATTCCACCAATTTCAAGTGAATAGATTCTTCAATTACAGACAACTAACCTCAGCCCTGAATGTTCAGTTCTCCCCTAGCTTCCCCTGCTTCTGGGCTCATCTGCAATACTAAATATCATTTTGATGAGATAAAGAGCCTGCTTTTATATACCTATATATATAAAAGTAGATTTTTCTTTCCTTAACTACTCCAAAGACTTTTTGCCTAGTACAGCATATCAAGGATTTAAAAGTCATTGCTGTTAGGATTTATATGCCAAACAGCAAGAATTCACAGGAATCAAGCTGCAATTCCATGAGCAGCATAATCTCTTAACTTGTCCTCGGGTTTTACAATTACACAACTTCACAAACTGCAATACAGTCCACTCCGTTTAATCTGCGCTTCTGTTATTTTAGATGTCAGTTTCCCAGATACATGAGAATCGGAAACAAATTCAGCTCTGGTGTAAGTGAGCACAACTAAGTGATCAAGAGATCATTTCTGTCAAGACTAAATTTGATCCTGAAAGGTTTTCCAAAATAAGAAAAAGAAAAGGGGAAAAGAAAAAAGGGACGGTGTGAGAGAGGAAAAAAGGAAGAGTACTTTGAATCGTTCAACAGTACCCCATCTAGGTAATTAAGCAGCAGTGATAGAGAAAGATGAGGGATGCTGTGATATTAACTAACAACAATGGGAGGATTCTGAGTACTTCAAAACAGTTTCAGAAGACACATGCTGGGGAGGGGGGGAGTGCTACATGATAGAACTCTGTGAAAGATAAAGCCCCACATCTCCACACCGGCCTGCATTATACTATGGCAGTAAAAGAAATAGTTATATATTTTTTAAAAATTTAAGTAATAAAATATTATGTAAATTAATTTCTGTGATCCACTTATGGTTCTGGGTTTAGAGGGTTCTTAATCAGGCTCTAAGAGGCTAAGAGCAAAGACCTCAGCACTTAGTCTTGTAAAGGCTTTCTACATAATTAATAGATGCAATGGCAAAGTTAGGGCAGTGATTGGCCATCTTTAGGTTGTAAATGTTGTTCCTTTTCAAGCCAATAGGTATAATTGATCTATCACTGCTTCCTTGCCTCTACTACTGTTCAAAACTTGACTTTACTACTGATGGGGGAACAACAGAATCATAAAAATGTAGGACGGGAAAGGAAGTTGAGATGTGATCAAGTCCAATCCTCTGTACTGAGGCAGGACTAAGTGTTATCTATTCCGTCCCTCCCAGGTGTTTGTCCCACCTGTTCTTAAAAATCTCCATTGACGGGGATTCTACAACCTCCCTTGGAAACCTACTGCAAGGTGTAAGTACCCTTATAGTAAGAACATTTTTCCAAATGTCTAACCTACAACTCCCTTGCTGCAATTTAAGGCCATTGCTTTTTGTCCTGTCTTCACTGGCTAATGAATACAATTTATTACCCTCCTCTTTATAACCACCTTTTACGTACTTGAAGACTGTTATCATATGACCTCTAAGTCTTCTCCTACTGTGAACAAGCCCAATGTTTTCAGTCTTTCCTCATGGGTCATGTTTTCTGGATCTTTAGTCACTTTTGTTGCTTTCCTCTTGACTTTCTCCAATTTGTCCACATCTCTCCCGAAGCATGGCACACAGAACTGGACATAAATACTCCATTTGAGACCTTATCAGTGCTAAGTGGAATGGAAGAATTACTTCTTATGTCTTGCTAACACGTCTGCCAATACATTCCAGATGGTGTCTACTTTTTGCTTAAGGATTATTCTGATGATTCATATTTAGTTTGTGATCCACTATAACACTCAAATCCTTTTCTGCAGTATTTTTCCTAGGCACCCATTGCCAATTTTGTATTTGTGCTATTGATTATTTCTTGCTAAGGATAGTAGTTTGCATTTGTCCTTACTGAATGCCATCCTATTTATTTTAGATCACTTCTTCAGTGTTCCAGGATCATTCTGAATTGTACTCCAATCCTTGAAAGTGTATGGAATCCCTCTGAGATTGGTATTGTTTGCAAACTTTATAAGTGCAATCTCTCTGCCATTAGCCAAATAATTGAAGATATTGACTAGAACTAGGCACAAGACAGATCTCTGCAGGACCCCCACTTGATAATCCCTTTCAGCTAAGTAGTGAGTTATTGATAATCACTCTGAGTATGGTTTTCACTCGTCTTAGAAGATTCATCCAGGCTACATTTCTCTGGTTTGTTTATGAGAAGGTCATGTGGGACAGTATCAAAAGCTTTACTAAATTCAAAATATATCAAAAACTGTCACAGAAGGCTATTAAGTTGGTTTGACAGGATTTTTTTTCTTGACAAATCTATGTTAACTCTCTTTATTATCTTCTAGGTGCTTATAAATTGATTACTTGATTATTTGCTCTATTACCTTTCTGGGTACTGAAGTGACACTGACTATTCTATCATTCCCTGGGTTGTCCTTATTTCCTTGTTATAGATAGGTATTATATTTGCCTCTTTCCAGTCCTCTGGGATCTTTCTGGTCCTCCACAAGTTCTCAAAGATAATTATTAATGCCTCAAAGATCTCTTCAGACAGTCCTTTAAGTTTTCTAGGAGGTATTTCATTAGGCTGACAACTTGAAGATATCTAACCTGTGATTCTTAACTTATTTCCCTGTTTTAGCTGTTCAGATCCTACTCCGCTTACACTGATGTACATCAGTTCTCTGATCACTGCCAACATTTTTTGGGAAAACTATAACAAAAACCAGAGGCATTTAACACTTTGACCACTGCTGAATGATGACAACCATTTCCTAAGCTCCTGCTTTTAATTCCCAGGCTTTTATATTCTCTCCAAATGAAACAAGCAACTGATTTAACTTTATAATATTAAATCTCCAGGCAGCATTCTATTCATACAGTTATCCAGATGTCTTTATCCTCTGGAAAACCAAAGTTTAAGAAAAATTGCTTTATCTTTGGGGAACACTTTAAATCTCAAGCTAACTACATTAAGAAATATAACTTTATTACTTTGTATTTGACATTTTGCTACTATATTGGTAATAGGAAATTACCAGATAATATTGGTATTTTACTTGGTAATTTTTCCTGTGGTTCTTGGCTAATATGAAAGACGGTGATCATCAAATTTATTCAAGTTTTCCTGTCAACAACATCATTAACCAAATCCCTCAATTTCAAAGTAAATAAAAGCATCTGGGTTTCTAGCACAGCAAGACTGACTTGCATATTTAAGCCTCATATATAGATGAATTTCCACTGGACCAGATTTGCATATTAATGAAGGACTAATTGCTCTTTGCAGTCAATTTTATGCAAATTAATTTACTACTCTTTGTACATGTTTCATAATGTTTGAAAAGATCCAAAAAATCCAAAACTTTAAAAAAAAACCCCACACATTTTAAAGAAATAAAGTCACAATTACAGCAGACAGCCTTATAAAAGAGTTATTTTATAATCAATCTTTTATGATGTTGTTTATTTTAAACTTTATCCTGAAAAGAGACAAACAATTCAGAGAATAACTTCAGGCTTTCTACCTGCCTTTGTTTTCAGCCCCTCAAAATGTAACAGCTTGTTACTATCCATTACAACATCTTGTTTCAAGCTGGAATGATGATGAACCAACTCTAATGTGGAATATTTAAAAAATATTTTTAGGTTGTCGTTCTTTTAACCTGCTAAACAGAAATTTACTTCTTTTTCACCACAGGGCAGTACAAGAATCCGGTCTATGACCTTGAAGAATTCAACAGTATATTTTAGATGCAGCTTTCTCTCCAAGAAAAGTGAAAATAAATACTGAACAAACAGAAAAGGAATAAAGCTAAGCCCTGAAGCATTATGCATTATCAAGATGAAGATCTAGATTCATATATCCCCCATTCAGTTTCTCACTCTTCAAGTTGAAATGCAATACATTGGGAGCCACATGGGGAAAAAGAAAATACTTGAATAGGGAAAGCTAAAATGGTGAAAGATAGTGGAATATGCAGCAAAGGGAAAGAAGGAACAAAGACTGGAATAGAAGAAGAATGGAAATGGAGACTGAGGTTGAGGGAGAGGAACATTCAGTGTGTACGCAGGGTTGCCAGGTGACCGGTATTGACCCAGACAGTCCGGTATTTTCACCTCCTGTCCGGTAAAAAAAAATCAGAAAATACCGGACACCTAAAATGTCCAGTATTTTCTGGTTTTTTTCCCTGCCAGGAGGCAAAAATACCGGACACCTGGCAACCCTATGACACACTCAGCAACTGGTCCCAACCCCCGGGCCCTCCCGGACCTCCGCAGCTCCACCTCCGGACCCCCTGCTTAGCTGGTTCTGCAGGGAAACTCCCATCTGGCTCGACCAAGAAAAAAAGATGGCCACCAGTAAAAAGCCTAAAGACCTGAACAAGGAGAAGTAATGCCTTCCCTGGGTCTTAGTGCTCAACCTCTCCTCTTCCTATCCCTATTCTGACTCATCACGCACTTAAAGGGGCCATGCTGTTTTAATGCTGTTTTATTTTATTTATTTATTTGCTTAATAACTCTTGGGGTCCTTTTTTTTATTATTCAACAACTTTGGTCTCCCCCCCCCCTTTTTCCCCCTCAACAGAATTTTTTCCCTGGTGTTTTTTTTGGGGTGAGGGAAGGGGGGTTGGTATTTTTGGTTAAACCATCTGGCAACCCTATGTGTATGCAGAGCTAGATTGAAGTGAAAAGCTAGAAGTAGAATTTAAGTTGAGAACAGAAATTAAAAAAGGACAAAAAAATATATAGAACCCCCTGAAAAATTAGAACAAAATAAGCAAGAAATAAAGTGGGAATGGGAGACAGTGTACTTTAAAACGACAGTGATAAGACAATAAAGGTTGTACATATGTTGTTTTTAATTCTGAAAATGGGTAGAACAGTAGGGAGGGAATGGGGGGAGAGTAACATGCTCTTCTATTCATACATATCCTCCCTCCAGTTATGATGTCCCTATCTTAGTTGTAAAGACTAATTGCCTTAACATTTGTATACATCATAAAAAAATCACATAAAATGCTTAGTTCTAATCTGCAAAGGATCAAAACTAAAACTTCACTTGACTACAGTCTTTCATTTGCACTAACAGCACAATTCACATACACACAACTTATACAAGTAAATTTTTATATGAAAAATGCAAAACCTTAGGGCAGTAGTCTCCAACCTTTTTACGCATGAGATCACTTTTTTGAATTTAAGTGCAATCTAAGATCTACCTCACACCAAAATACCCTGGCCCCGCCTCCTGCTCACTCCATCCTCCTTCATTTTCACCATGCTGGGGCAGCAGTTTGGAGTGCTGGCTCTGGGAGGGTGTTTGGATGCAGGAGTGCTCATGGCAAGGGAAGTGGCTTGGGGTACAAGGGGGGGGGGGTTTCATAACTGGGTTAGGGTTTTGGGATGTGGGCTCCAGTTGGGCCCTGCTTACCCCAGGTGGCTCCTGGGTAGTGGTGCAATGCAAAGAACCAGATCAGTGATTTCTCTGTGAGAACTTTAATTCCTCCCAAGTTTGTGAAATTTCTCCCTTCTTCAACCATAACATACATCAAGAAAATCAAGTAAGTTTGGGTTTACAAAGGTAGGTTCTGATATGGTACCTCAGAACATCCTGAGATAATATTATTCTCAATGTTCAGATAGAGAACTCAGGTGTAAAGAGTATGATACTTGCCCAAGGTCACACAGGCAGACTGTGGCAGAGATGGGCATTGTACCCATATGTCCAGAGTCCTATTCTAGTGTCTCAGACACAAGTTCATTTTTCTTCCTTGTGATTTCCCCTCACATCGCAGTTGGGTTCTTTTTCATGCTTCCATACTTCATACATCTGTAATTCTTGTCGCCACCAATTTCCAAAGGTGTTTGCAGGTCCAAAGAAAACAGGTTAAACTTTTTCATACTATATAGTGGGATACATTTTCCACATTACCTGTCAAAGAGAGGTACAGCAGTTCAGCCTAACTCTGATTGTGTATTAAGTTCCACGATCTGACCAGGATGAGATATTACTTTTCCTGGTCTCTGTCCACTTGGATCTGGAACATAAATAGCATTCAGGCCAAATATTTGAATTAAAAGCACACTGTAATGGTCAAGATAAAGGTGCAACACCTAGAACAAAATATAGAATTTTAAGAGGCAGCAGCAAAGAAAACTAAACAATAATAGAATAAAGCAATATGGAAAGGATAAAGGTCGCAAGTTGGTCCACCCCAAAAAATTATATTTTATGGACTTCTTTGGTAGAACCATGTCTACACTACAGAGAAGATCAAAGCTGCTGCAGTCCATATTCCAGGATTCAAATTAACATGACTAGTGAAGATGTGCTAATTTGAATTGAGAGAGTATCCCCTTCGATGCTGATAGTCCTGCTTCTACGAAGAGTAAAGGAAGTCGAAGGGAGAGTGTGCTCCCATCAACCTCCCGCAATGTGGACAGGACCGAAATTCTATTTAAGATACTTCAACTTAAGCTCCGCAACTAGAGTAGCTGGAGTTGTGTATCTTAATTTGAACTTATCTTTCATTGTAGACCTAGCTTTGAAGACTGGATCTTTGCTTCTAACCACTGAGTAAAAGTTAACATGACCAAATTTAATTAGCTGTTTGACAACACAATCTAGGTGCATCCATTACCAATGACAGATGATGTTACATGAGGAAAATGGAATAAAAAATATTTTATCAAATGAACACATGAAAAATAATGGGGAGCTGATAGTACATGAATACTCTTCTGTGAAGATGCATAAGATCAGTAAAAACTTGAAAAAAATTGAAAAATGGTAAGTTGTCTACTGAAAATTTTCCTTTCTGCATTCTTAATAAATACTGAAGAAGAACAAAAAAGCACCTTCCAAAACTACCATGCCACAAATGTGACTATTTCTCAACACCGTATTTTGTATTATCAGATGAAATCATCCAGGCTATTTGTCACTTTAAACTTCCAATTAGACAGTGAAAAATTACTAATTCTTGATAACCAAAAGAGCTAAAAATGCCTCCTCACCACTTCATGAAATCACCATTGCTTAGCTAACTCCTGTGAGGCAACTGATTGAGATTTTGACTCTTCTACTTGACAGTTCTCAGCAGTTAAGTGTATGTTAATAGCTATTTCACTGCAGAACAGATGTTTTTAAATTTCATGGGCATCATAAATATTAAGATCTGTGCAGTGTATTTTAGAAAAGTGTTCTCATTAATTGTTAACATTCAATGAGGGGGATTTGATCCTCTAGGGAGATTTAGAATATATAAAGAGTTGGAGTTTTCATGTTAGGATTTATCTAACTTTATAGTAAAACATGGTATTGTTCTAATTCTGGAATATGTTGCTAATCATGATGTGAAAGTTTATCACTATAGCCATAAAATCCTTTTCTGTAGGCCAGTTATTTTTCCCTTCTGTACATTGAAATTTCAAATGCCTTTTCAAATAAGCAATTCAGTGCAAACTAATGTATCCACTACTGATTTATTTTATTCATAAAGTAACAATTCACTGGTAAAATTCAATTTAATTAGAAGTTTAATGAACTTAAATAAATCAAGAGGACAATGAAAGCTAACATACCATGATAAAACAATAATAATGTATGTGAAAAAGGCACACAACTTTCAATTCCATTATACTCCAAATCACATACTGAACAAAAACAGGCTTTTGAATTGTTTTTTTAACAAGCTGTATCCATTTTGCTCTTTGTGCTGTCTGAAAGTCCATAAGAGGAGTCAAATTTAACATTTAACTGAACTCTTATTTGCAAGCAAAGTTTTTGATTCACATCTACACTTTTGAGCCTTCTCTTGGCAAATGCCAGGATTGACGACGTAGGGTATGAGCTGGGATGCTAGCAGCCTCAGAATGCCATTGCAGAGATTGTAACTCCGTTTTATTCTAGTTTAGTTTCAGTTTAAAAAATGTTGCTGTTTAATATATTTAAGTTGTATAATTAATCCTTTAAGACCAAGTTGTTAAGAGCCCGTTGTGAGCACACAATGCCCAGTGACAAAAACAAGTTTGAGCTGGACTGGTTGGTTTAGAATTGTAGAGAAGCTGCACTGGGGCACATCACAACTACTGAGTGCTGTGGAAGCAATTTTCACAGCAGATCTCTGAAGGGAAAAAATGTATCTCTCTCCTACAAATATGGGTAAGGCCTGTATCGGATCCATGTAGCTCAAATTCCATTAAATGGGAGCACCACAAACTATCCATTATTCCTGCTCCGTACCTAACAGCAGCTTCTGACCTGGCTCCAAGCTACTGCTGTAAGAGGGCTAGGTAGTCCCCTCTTCCCAGGGAAGCCTAAATGCTGAACCCTCACCCTCAGCCTAGAGCAATGATATAAATGAAGAAAAATAAAAACAGTTAAGGACCTGAGCAACACCAGGTAAATCTTCTAGTAAGATATATTCTTTAAAAGTTACCATAGGGATAATTACTCCAGCCAGGATAAGTTAGGCATTTGAGAACTCACTACTCAAGAATTAAATGTAAGTGTAAAATAAAAATTGTGAAATGTGTAGACCAGTCAAAACTAAGGCTACGTCTACACTGTGGAGCTATTTCAGGATACCGAAATAGCTATCCTGCATCTTAATGGTGTGCCCGTTATTTTGAAATATAAGAGGCTCACTATTCCGATGTCCCCCTAAACCTCATTCCACCAGGAGTAAGGGACGTTTTGGAATAGCAAGTTATTTTGAAATTACAAAATAAGCTATTTTGAAATGGACTTTAAATGAACTATGCATTTTGCTTAGCTCAAATTGTGTAGTTTATTTGGAGCTACGGGTGCAGTGTAGACGCACCCTAAAAGAGCACACTTTGAATGGAAAGAGAGAGAGAGTCCTTAGACAGCAAGGGCAGGTTTTTCTCTGAGCTCAGACCGGCTTCCCCTCACAGTGTGTCTGTTTCAGGCCCTGTCTACACACTGAGAAAAGGTCAAATT
Source organism: Apalone spinifera (assembly GCA_030068395.1). Classification (NCBI taxonomy): domain Eukaryota; kingdom Metazoa; phylum Chordata; order Testudines; family Trionychidae; genus Apalone; species Apalone spinifera. The sequence continues at coordinate 19,222,315 of JANRFK010000867.1, forward strand.
TGTTAAGGTCAATTTTTTAGCACCTGATTTTGTAAAGTAATGTAAAGTTGAAGGGCAGTGGGAACTGCGGGATAGCTATCCACAGTGCATTGCTATCAAAGTCGACAATAGTGCATCCCCAGTAGAGTGGCTCTCTCAAACTCATGCTCACACAATGGGGAAATGCACCTGTCACGTTACCGAATTTGAGGGAAGCAGCCAGATCACTGCTGCACCC
>JANRFK010000867.1:19290853-19315951 GCA_030068395.1 Apalone spinifera
GCTGCATGCGGCTCACAAGCCATGGGTTGGCCAGCCCTGGAATAGTATATTGAGGTCACCAGAATGGCGGGTGTAGCAGGCAGATCAGTGTTTCCTGTGCTGGCAAATATAAATTTGCCTGCAGTGAAGCTGCTTGTAAAATGTGCAAAGAGCATGTTTTTAAAAATAAGTATCCTAGTTCCAGAAATTAAAACCATTAAGAATTTGACCAATGAGAATTTTCAAGTGTTCACTGAAAAGTAAATTGCTAAAAAATACCTGACTGGTGTTCTAGGGCTGCCAATGAATCTGCGAGGTGATCGAATTTTTGGTTCAAAAGAAAACTTCTCTTTTACACTTTCAAGTACGGATGGAGCCACATATGTAAAACCCTGAAACATAGAAAAAATGTCATGTCATTGGGAGGAAAGTTTTATTTTTAAAACCATGGAATCATAGAAATATAGTATTGGAAGGGACCTCAAAAAAAAAAAAATCTAATCCAGCCTTCTGTGCTGACGTTGGCCAAGTACACACAGATCATCCCTGATAGTTGTTTCTCCAACCTCTTCTTAAAAATCTCCAACAGTGGAGATTTCACAACCTCCCTTGGAATCCTATTATAAGGCTTAACGATTGTCAGAGCTAGAAATTTTTTTCCAAACCTAGACATCCAAACCTAGACATCCTAACCTAAGAGTCCTTTGATGTAGATTAAAAATATGGACATGAACAACTGATCACTATCCTCTCTAATAGCTCTTAGTCATAGAATCATAAGATACTAGAACTGGAAGGGATCTTGAGAGATCATCAAGTCCAATCCCCTGCCCTCATGGCAGGACAAAGCACTGTCTTGATCATTCCCGATAGATGTCTGTTTAACCTCTTAAATTTATCTTCAGTAGTGGAGATTCCACAACCTCTCTAGGCAATTTATTCCAGTGTTTAACCACCCTGACAGATAGGAAGCTTTTCCTAATATCCAACCTCAACTTCTCTTGCTGCAATTGAAGCCCATTGCTTCTTGTCCTATCATTAGATGCCAAGGAGAACAATTTTTCTCCCTCCTCCTTGTAACACCGTTTTAGATACCTGAAAGCTGCTATCATGTCCCCTCTCAGTCTTCTCTTTTCCAAACTAAACAAAACCAATTCTTTCAGTTTTTTCTCATAGGTTATGTTTTCAAGAACTAAAATCCTTTTTGTTGCTCTTCTCTGGACACTCCAATTTCTTCACATCTTTCTCGAAACGTGGTGCCCGGAACTGGACATAATACTCCAACTGAGGTCTAATTAGTGCAGAGTAGAGCAGAAGAATGACTTCTCATGTCTTGCTCACAATACTCCTGTTAATGCATCCCAGAATCATGTTTGCTTTTTTGCAACAGTGTCACACTGTTGACTCATGTTTAACTTGTGGTCCACTATGGCCTTGGTCCCTTTCTGCAGAACTTGTTCCTAGACAGTCGCTTCCCATATTTTTGTGCGCACGCGCGCACGCACACACACACACAGTACTGGCACCTCCAGATGCAGTACCAGCACCTTCAGTCAGAGCTCAACAACTTTTCCCCTGCAGTACCGGCATTTTTTTTTAAACACAAAAAAAGCAGAGAGAGAGAGAGTCTGTGTGTGTCTGTGTCTATATAGAGAGAGAGTAACTGACTGGTCCTTCCTAAGTGGAGTACTTTGCATTTGTCCTTATAAATTTCATCCTATTTACCTCAGACCATTTCTTCAATTTGTCCAGATCATTTTGAATTATGACCCTGTCCTCTAAAGCACTTGCAACCCCTCCCATTTGGTATCATCTGCAAGCTTTATAAGCATACTATGCCATTATCTAAATCATTGATTAAGATATTCAACACAATCAGTCCCAAAACTGACCCTTGAGGAATCCCACTTGTTATGCCCTTCCAGAATGACTGAGAACCATTAATAAGTACTTTCTTAGAACACTTATCCAGCTAGGTATGCACCCACCTTACAGTAGCTCCATCTAGGCTGTATTTCCATAATTTATTAATAAGGTCATGTGAGACCATCATCAAATACTTTAAAGTCTAGCTATACCACAACTACGGCTTCTCTCTTATCCATAAGCCTTGTTATCCTATCAAAGAAATATCTGTTTGTTATCACATTACCCCTTAGTCTTCTTTTCTCAAGACCAAACCTGGCCAGTTTCAACTTTTCCACACAGGTCAGGTTTTCTAAACCTTTTATAGTTATTGTTACTCTCCTCTGGATTCTCTCCAATTTGTCCACATCTTTCTTAAAGTGTAACATCCAGATCTGGACACAGTACTCCACCTGAGTCCTTACCCTCGCTGAGCAGAACAGAACAATTACCTGCAGAGATTTATACACATACAACACACCTGTCAATATACACCAAAATGCTATTAAGCCTTTTGCAAAACTGCATCACACTGACCAAACTCAATTTGCAATCCACTAGAACTCCCACACCTTTTCCAGCAATATTTCCATTTATTCCCAATCTGGTAGCCATACATTGGATTTTTCCTTCATGAGTGTAATACTTTGCACTGTCTTTACTGATTTTCAACTTGTTGAATTCAGGCCAATTCTCCAACTGGTCAAGGTCATTTTGAATTCTAATCCTGTCCTCTCAAGCACTTTAGGATGACCCGAGGGATGGCTGGTACTGACACTCCCTGTTTCCTTAGATTGTTAGGCTCAATGGGTAGTGATCAATGGCTCAATGTCTGGTCGGTTTCCAGTGGAGTGCCCCAAGGATCAGTTCTAGGGCTGGTTTTGTTCAACATCTTTATTAATGACCTGGATGAGGGGATGGATTGCACCCTCAGCAAGTTTGCAGATGACACTAAGCTAGGGGGAGAGGTAGATCTGTCGGAGGGTAGGGATAGGGTTCGGAATGACCTAGACAAATTGGAGGATTGGGCCAAAAGCAATCTGATGAGGTTCAACAAGGACAAGTGCAGTGTCCTGCACTTATGGAAGAATCCCAAGCACTATTACAGACTGGGGACCAACTGGCTAAGTAGCAGTTTAGCAGAAAAGGACCTGGGGATTACAGTGGATGAAGAGCTGGATATGAGTCAACTGTGTGCCCTTGTAGCCAAGAAAGCTAATGGCATATTGGTATTCATTAGTAGGAGCATTGCCAGCAGATCTAGAGAAGTGATTATTCCCCTTTATTCAGCACTGCTGAGGCCACATCCATTCTATTCTGGACCCCCACCCCCCATTACAGAAACAATGTTGATACATTGGAGAAAGTCCAGCGGAGGGCAACCAAAATGATTAGGGGGCTGGAGCACATGACCTATGAGGAGAGGCTGAGGGATTTGGGCTTATTTAGTCTGCAGAAGAGAAGAGTGAGGGGGATTTGATAGCAGCCTTCAACTTCCTGAAAGGAAATTCCAAAGAGGATGGAGAGAGGCTGTTCTCAGTGATGACAGAACAAGGAGCAATGGTCTCAAGTTGCAGTGGGAGAGGTCTAGGTTGGATATTAGGAAAAATATTTCCCTAAGAGGGTGAAGCAGCACTGGAAAGAGTTCCCAAAGGAGGTGGTAGAATCTCCATCCCTAGAGGTTTTTAAGTCCTGGATTGACAAGTCGTGGCTGGGATGATTAAGCTGGGGTTGGTCCTGTTTTGGGCAGGAGGCTGGACTTGATCTCCTGAGATCTCTTCCAGCTCTATGATTAGGTGGGGAATGCAAATGTGATCCTCCTGCATAGATATCGACAAGATGTTTGCGCAGCCCAGTCATTGCTGTTCAGATTATAGATCCATATAGGCAGTGCTCAAAGACAGCACTTTTGGTCTACACTATATCCTCTTCGCACATAGTTTTCTCTGCATTCCTATTTAAGTACAGTAAAACTCCAATTGTCCGGCATCCAGTGGTCCAGCACTCCCGATAGTCTGGCACCAACTGGAACCCGGAAGTGCTCTGGCAGCTGTTTCAAGAAGTTGTTAGTCAATTACAGTACCGCCGGCTGGATCCGCAGGTGACAGGCTCGCAATTTATCTTTCCTCTACTGTCTCCAGTGGAGGCGGCGGCAGCTCGGTGGGGAATGGCGCAGTGAGGGGAGAACCCTCCGCCGTTTTGCAGGGAGGCAAAGCCTGCAAGCAGTGGCAGCGAGAGGCAGGCAGCTGCTTCATGAAGTTGTTAGTCAATTACATTACCGCCGGGTGGATCCGCAGGTGACAGGCTCGCAATGTGTCTTTCCTCTACTGCCTCCAAATTCTGCATTTGCATCTGAATTCCTTAATAAGAGGAAATTGCGAGCCTGTCACCTGTGGATCCACCCGGCAGTACTGTAACTGACTAACAACTTCTTGAAGCAGCTGCCTGCCTCTCGCCCCCTCTCCTCCGCCGCCGCTTGCAGGCTTTGCCTTCCTGCAAAACAGCAGAGGGTTTGCCCCTCGCCGTGCCGTTCCCCGCCAAGCCCCTGCTCCTGCCGGACGCAGTGCGGGTCCCAGCAGCTCCGTCACAGCCCCCCACCGGAGTACCTCCTGATAGTCCGGCATATCCGATAATCCGGCACCACCTGGGTCCCAAAGGTGTTGGATTATCAGAAGTCTACTGTAATATGCTATTTCAGTGTTACTGCAATTCAAAATGTGTCTATTTTACTATAAAATGTTAACTATTCCCTTTTTAAAGGGTAGACTCTTACTGTCCAATGTATAAATTAAGCTGTAACCAAGCCTAAGAAACTATTTATTAAAGGTTACAAGGCAAAATGATTAAAGAGATGCTACTCCTCTGCAATGAATAATATATTTAAAATTTTGAGGTCTCGGAACTTGCTTGACACAAACAGTTGTCATTCTTGTAAGTGGTAAAATGTAACTTTCTTTCTGGGGATGGAAGGAATTCACTTGAAATGAGCTATACCATTTCCTAACAAGAACAGGATGTACCTTTCCAAAGTCAACACCCTTATGTCCCTGGCTCACTTACCAGAAAGACCTGGTTGGCACTTTCACTGAGAGTTGAGTCATCTGGGCTATCAACAGGTGTCTGACGTGTAAACTTTGAATCAAACTGGCTCACATCCTCTTCGGATTGCTTTGCAAAAACAAAATGATTAAGGATTTATAATACAGATATCAACCAAATGGCTTAGCGGTGATCAGTGAAGCCTCTGGATGGAGTTGATTCCATAGGTTTTTGGCAGAGGTCTGCTGTAGTAAAACCTTGGAGAGGAGTCGGAATCCTGCCGTTGCCAGGGGGAGGTCACTATGGGCACTGACACTGAGAAATAAAGGCAAGGGGGAGGAGCAAGAATTATGGATCAAAAAGGAACACAAATTAAAAAGATGCCTTTAAAATAAACCTCAAGTTACAATAGAAACAAATGTCACTTTCTTGTGAGAAGTTACACCAGTTAGTCTACTGTAGTTTCACACACCAAATACACTTTTTTCATAGAAGCAAAAATGCTTGTCTTGCTAAGGACAGAAGCAATGGATTAAATGACTACCAAGTGACTGTCTACTGTTCAAATGAGTAATTTTACCAATTACTCCAAAGGCAGTTCTCCCAATTTATGCTTTCTCCCAGATCCCTGCCTGTGATAGTTAATTTTAGCTTCATAATTGTACAGAGATTTTGCCTAACTTTAGCAATCTGGTTAGTATAACTGATTAGCACACTACAGAATTTGCTGAAGTTATAAGATGCAAGTTTAGTCATCTTGTACAGGTGACATTTTCATAAATATCAGCCTCTTTTTTAAACTGCAGTCCAATAGATTTGAGGCTTGGGCCTTATTCACAATATTGCCACTTTGAAGTTAAATGATGCTTGTAAAATTATATGCAGGATAAATTGAGAGAGGTAACACTCAAGATGCTGAATAAAGTGACTTGATTCATATTTTACTGAAAGACTACTGAAAATTTTCAGTTTTTGCCAAGTATTGACAGCATGTTTGATTCTTAGAAACAAATTCAGGAAAACAGCACCTTTGAGCTTATATAGCCAGAAGGTTATAAATGGGAGAATGTAAAATTGAAATGAACTGCTCCACAATCTGGGATTAAAGGAAAACAAGTAAAACTAAGAAGGAAAAGTCTACTCTGATTCTGTGCTGGGTTTCCTGCCCCACGTCTACTTAAAAAAGCAAGCTCTGACCGCGAGGACAGAACAGAGTAGCCGAAGTGGGCATAACACAGTAATGCTATCCAGTATCCTTTGTACAATGGTAAGTGTCTGTAGAAGAACAATCATAAGGCCTTTTAATTCTTGAGTGTTTATATTGGCATCAGTTCCCAAAAGAATCCTATGGAAAGCTCTAAGATGGGTAGTTTCTTCTAGCCCTAGCTCTAATAGCAATGCTGAGTACAAGTTAAGTTATTTCAATTAAGTGTGCAGCTTTTACAGTTTTATGAACAGGGTTCTCAAGCTGCAACATATGGGTAAGTTTATCAGAGTATAAATCCATTATAACCAAAGTTACAAAGACAGCATAGCAGATACTTTTGAGTTTTAGATCCTATAAGGTAGGTCAAAGTTTGAGAAAACTGCCTTTAAAGGCATGCAAGGAACAAACAATTTATTGGATTCCAGGTACGTACCAATAATGGTTTAAAGGGAGGTTCCACTTTCCGAGCTAGCAGATCTTCCCAGTTAATGTGTCTGAAGAAAGGATGAGCCTAAGAAAATTCAAAAGAATGAAAAGCCATAATTGATCTTCCTGGCAGAAGTTAAGATACTTGTTGACTTTGGAGATAGAATATAGCTCATTTTCCCATTGTTCATAAAGCTGGCTAAGATGAGACTGACTGATGAAAAACTATGTCTCTCTCTCTCAAATTAGGGCTCCTTTCCTTCCAAAATTAGGTGTACTTCAAATATAGCATCTATTATATATCCTACAGTGCTTCATTAGAATACCCAAGAATAGTTTAAAATAGGGATGTAATAGTGTAGTCAATTAACTGATAAGTAAAAGCTTATAAGGTTAATGCTATATAGACTACATGCATTGCCTCCCCCCCATCAGTACATTTTTTAGCAGGCTGGCCAGCAATCCGTCTCAATCCTGACTTGCGCCGGGTCTGGGACCTACTCCTGTGGTGGCTGTGCATTTAAAGTGTATTAGGAGCCAGGCGGGCAGGCAGCCTGACAGTTCTGGTTTGTGCTGGGTCTGGGAGCTCAGGTCCTCCCCAGACATGGGCTGCTGCCACCCTGCCGCCTCTCTATCAGAGGCAACAGTGCAGAGTGTCAGGCAGCCGGTCCACAAGGAAATCTGGTTTTCAAACTGGCACCAGAGGCAGAGCACGGAGTGGCAGGTGGCTCCTTGTGAGTGGGGCCAGAGCGCACTGGCTGCCAGCCCCCACCCCACCCCTGGGGACTATACAATAGCTGAGTAACTGATAAGAATTCATGAGGTTAATCAACTATTCAGTCAAAATATTTAACATCCCTAGTTTAAAATGGATGTTGAAAATTTTTTAAATATAAATTTTTTTAAAAAGTGCGCGATTGTATCAGGATTTTGTCATGAGACCTCCCACAAGCTAGCAAAATTAAGTTCTAAATTCACAGTTCTTCACTGTGTACAAAATTAAGTTCTAAATTCACAGTTCTTCACTTTGTCACCAGAAGTGAAATAGTGGATTAAAAAACAACAACAACAACAACAACAGTCGGAGGTTTATGAAATGTAAACTGGAAATTTCATTTGCCTATGTCATTCTATTGACTGCATCTCTACATTTTGAGTAATATCACAGTCACTCAAGTGTTTATAAGAACGTAAGAACAGCCATACTGGGTGAGATCAATGGTCCATCCAGCCCAGTGTCCTGTCTGCTGACAGTGGCCAATACCAGATGCCCCAGAGAGAGGGGACACAACAGGTAATCCTCACGTGGTTCCTCCCCTGTCACCCACCTTCAGAGAAACAGAGACTAAGTTCACCATTCCTACCCATCCTGGCAAATTGCCATTGATGGAACTAACCTCCATAAACCTATCTAGCTCTTTTTTGAACTCTGTTAAAATCCTAGCCTTCACCACATCCTCTGGCAAGGAGTTCCATAGATTGACTGTGCGCTGAGTGAAGAAAAATTTCCTATTTGTTTTAAACCTACTGCCTATTAATTTAATTTAGTGACCCCTAGTTCTTATACTGTGGGAATATGTAAATAACTTTTCCTTATTGACTTTTTCCACACCAGTCATGATTTTATAGACCTCTATTGTATCCCCCCTTAGAAAAGAGGGGATTAAGGTGAAAAGTCCAAGTCTTTTTAATCTTTCTTCATATGAGACCCGTTCCAAACCCCTCATCATTTTTGTTGCCCTTTTCTGAACCTTTTTCTATGTCAATTTATCTTTTTTAAGATGAGGCAACCACATCTGTACACAGTATTCAAGATGTGGGCATACCATGGTTTTATATAGAGGCATTAAGATATTTTCTGTCTTATTCTCTATCCCTTTTTTAATGATTCCTAACATTCTATTTGCTTTTTTGACTGCCGTTGCACACCAAGTGGATGTTTTCAGAGAACTATCCACCATAAGTCCAAGATCTCTGTTGAGCAGTTGTAGCTAAATTAGTGCCCATTACATTGTACGTATAGCTGGGATTTTTTCCCCATTGTGCAGTACTTTACATTTATCCACATAAAATTTCATTTTCCATTTTGTTGCCCAATCACTGAGTTTGGCGAGATCTTTTTGAAGCTCTTCACAGTCTGCTTTGGTCTTAACTATCTTGAGCAGTTTAGTATCATCTGCAAATTTTGCCACCTCACTGTTTACCCCTTTTTCTAGATCATTTATAAATAAGTTGAATAGGACTGGTCTCAGGACAGACTCTTGGAGGACCCCACTAGTTACCTCTCTTCATTCAGAAAACTGACCATTTATTTCTACCCTTTGTTTCCTGTCTTTTAACCAGTTATCAATCCATGAAAGGATCTTCCCTCTTATCCCATGATAACTTACTTTGCTTAAGAGCTTTTGGTGAGGAACCTTGTCAAAGATTTTCTGGAAATCTAAGTGTACTATATCCACTGGATCCCCCTTGTCCACATTTGTTGACCTGCTCAAAGAATTCTAGCAGATTAGTAAGGCATGATTTCCCTTTACAGAAATCATGTTGACTTTCCCCCAACAAATTATTTTCATTGACGTGTCTGACAATTTTATTCTTTACAATTTTATTCTCAACTAATTTGCCCAGTACTGATGTTAGACTTACTGGTCTGTAATTGTCAGGATCACTTCTAGAGCCCCTTTTAAATATTGGCATCGCATTAGCTATCTTCCAGTCATTAGATACGGAAGCTGATTTAAAGGATAAGTTACAAACCACAGTTAATAGTTCAGCAATTTCCCATTTGAGTTCTTTTAGAACTCTTGGGTGAATGCCATCTGGTCCCAGTGACTTGTTACTGTTAAGTTTATGAATTTATTCCACAACCTCTTCTAATTACACTTCAATCTGGGACAATTCCTCAGATTTGCCACCTAAAAAGAATGGCTCAGGTTTGGGAATCTCCCCAATATCCTCAGTTGTGAAGACAGAAGCAAAGAATTCATTTAGCTTCTCCGCAATAACTTTATCCTCTTTGAGTGCTCCTTTAGCATCTCGATTGTCCAAGGGCCCCACTGGTTGTTTAGCTGGCTTCCTGCTTCTGATGTACTTAAAAACCAATTTGCTATTACTTCCTGAGTTTTGCCTAGCTGCTCTTCAAACTCCTTTTTGGCTTTTCATATATTTTTACACAATTTGGCAAAGTTTATGCTCCTTTCTCTATTTTCTTCACTAGGATTTGGCTTCCACTTTTTAAAATGTGTCTTTTTATTGGTCACTGCTTCTTTTACTTGGTTAAGCCAAGCCACGGTGGCACTCTTTGGTTCTCTTACTGTGTTTTTTTAAAATTTGGGATATACATTTAAGTTGGGCCTCTATTATGGTGTCTTTGAAAAGTTTCCATGCAGCTTGCAGAGATTTTACTTTTGTCAATGTACCTTTTAATTTATGTTTAACTATCTTCCTCATTTTTGTGTAGTTCCTCTTTCTGAAAGTAAATGCTATAGTGTTGGGCTGCTGACATATTTTTCCCACCATTGGGATGTTAAGTTTTATTACATTATGGTCACTATTTCTAAGTGGTCCAGTTATATTTACCCCTTGAACCAGATCCTGTGCTCCACTTAGCAATAAATCAAGAATAGCCTCTCCCCTTGTGGCTTCCAGAACCAGCTGGTCCAAGAAGCAGTCATTTAAGGTATGAAGAAATTTTATCTCTGCATCCCGTCTGAGGTAACGTGTACCCAGTCAATAAGGGGATAGTTGAAATCTAATACATTTTGTACCCTGGTATGACTGTGTCCCATTGATTGTCCTCATTCTACCAAATTTCCATGATGCCTATTATATCAATACCCTCCTTTAAAACTAGGCACTCTAGTTCACCCATTTTATTATTTAGACTTCTAGCATGTGTGTATAAGCCCTTTGTCACTATTTATCTGTCTGCCATTTCCTGATGTGTTAGACTTTTTCATTTGATTGTGTCATCTGATCTGACCCATACTTCCATCCTCTCCTTCTGACTAGCGCTTAGAGCAGGGCTACTCAACTTTGGAAGCCACAATGATACTCACAGCACATGCAGAGGGCCGCAACTTAAGTATGGTTGAATATACATGCAAATGTATATTCAAATATATGCAAATAGCTTCTTTCACGCTGAAGGGCATGGATACAAAGATTACACAACACACAGGCCCCATTTAAGTCAGTTCTGCTGATATTAATAAAATGCAATATTTACCTGATTTCTACTCATAAGACAGCACTTTTAATGAGCAATGACAGTCCAGGAATTTAACTACTAAAATGTATATCAACAGAAGACTGTTATATTGACTCGCCATTGTGGAGCATGTTCCCTATGGAGGCCATGTTCAAAGGATCCCACCTGTGGGCCGCGTGTTGAGTCCTGTGTAAACCCAAACCTCACCGCAGGCTGCAAACAAACGGGCTATGAACCCGTGGGCCACGTGAGTAGCCCTGACATAGAGCAACTCTATTAATAAACCTTCCTCTAAGAGATGTCTCTGTCTGATCCATGTGATCCTTTGCACCTTCAGCTTTTCCCCAGCCCTTAACATTAAAAATGTCATAGAGCAGTTTTTAAACTAAGTGCCAGCAGTCTGGTTCCATTTTGGTTTAGATGGAGCCCATCCTTCCTATTTAGGCTTCCCCTATCGTCTCCATCCACGCATTGAGACTCTGAAGTTTTGACTACCTACCTGGCTCTGCACGTGGAACTGGAAGCTACCCCAGAGAACGCTACCCTAGAGGTCCTAGATTTCAATCTCTTTCCTATCAGCCTAAATTTGGCCTCCAGAACCTTTCCCCTGCCCTTCCCTATGTCATTGGTACCTACATGTACCAACACCACTGGCTCCTCCCCAGCACTACACATAAGTCTATCTAGGTGTCTCAAGAGATCTGCAAACTTCGCATCAGGCATGATTTCAGTGTGATAGTATACGTTGACCCTCTCTAGTCTGGCACCTTCAGGATCTGATCAGTGCAGAACCAGAGAATTTGCCAAAACTATGGGAGGTCAGAATTGTCTAGCAGCATTACCAACACTTCCACTATTTACTGGACTCGTAGACGACGTTTGGGGTAAATTAGAGCTAAACAACAGCACAGAACACATAGCCAGGTCTGGTGGCTGTAAACAAACTTTACGGGAACATGGGAAATTTAGCCACACCCATGGTAAGTGGACATCCAGCTAACTAAAATCATGTTGGACCAGAAAGTGCCAGATTAAGGAGGTTCAATCTATACATAAAAACTTTTAAGGGATACTGCATGCCGAATTTATTTAACTTCACAGATGCAAAAACCAACTACCATCATCAACAAAAAGGCTGGTCTATGTTTGGCAGATGTATTGACTTTTTAGAAAGTGATATTTTCTAAATACAGAAATTTACCATCATTTAGAACATAAGGTTGACAGCTAATGATTTGAGAGAGCTTCTCAGTATTTGATATCTTCCAATATAATTTGCTGGGGATGGCAGAATATTACTATTCTGCACATTATGCCTATTGTCTCTTTTAGGCATATATAGGCTTTGGTTCTGTTTATTATTCTCTTAATTTCTGATCTGTTCAAATTACAACAGAAAAAAATAACCTAGATTGGAAGCATGGAGTTAACGTGCCATTGCACATATACATCTCTCAAAAATATTTATTTCTAATAGCAATGTCATAAAACTGACAATTAACTATAACACTATAAAAATATGGAATGATGTGAGTTGTACAGGTGAAGTTTAAATACATTCAGAAAACCCAACCTGTATAGGCTGGGGAAAAGCATTCAATAATTTTGTAGATGAAAGAACTGAGTTACGTCTGTTTTGTATTACGAGTGCAAGCAACAATAATCTTTCCTGAAAGACACTCAACCCCAAATGTAATAATGTGTGAGTTATTCACCAACCCACTAGAATACCACAATGCATCAACTTGTTCAGTGAGTCATAAAGGAAAGGGGAGAGGAGATGTAGGAAAACTTAAAAAATAAAGTGAATGGGAGAGGAGAGAAAAAAAATCTTTAGCGCACCATTTGTATCCCACTAGCTATTTCCTTGAGCCCTTTATTATTTAAACATCTATCTAGTCCTTTCTTAAATTCTCCAGAGGAAACATTTGACCACTGCTCTCACTATGCTTCAGAGAATTACATGTTCCAGGTCTATTCTTCTTGGGTAGTCCTTGTATCTTGTTTCTCAATAAACTAATCAAGAGATATTGAACAAGATCTACCTGAACTTCTGCAGCATCTCCAGAACCAGCTCCTAGACGTGAGGCAGCATTTCTTTTTAGCAGCTTAGAGGAGAAAAACACCAAGGAAACGATTTATTGAAATGGTTAATCAATTTTTATAACAAGTATAAGAATCATTAATAGAAATATTTTACATCTCTGTTAAAATATTATTTGGTCTAACCGCTTAGTTATACGGTGAAATTACAAACAACTTTAATAATTACCATTATTTTGGCCCCAGGATACTAGACACAAGGTAGGTGAGTTATCTTTTATTGGACCAACTTCTGTTGGAGAAAGAATCTTTTGAGCTTATATAGAAATGCTCTGCATAAGCTCAAAAGCTTCTCTCTCCCTCCAGCAGAAGTTGGTTCAGTAAGATATTATCTCACTTACCTTGTCTCTAAACAACGTTAAGACAGGTCTCAGAACTTCAGAAAGGTGTTTTCAAACACAGCATTATTTTCTGCCTCATGCAACTTGAAGACTGAACCAAGCTCCATTAAAAGATTAAGTTGATTGAAATATAGTTGCACTATGATTCACTTGGAAAAAAGCAACATAGCAATTTTGATCAATATGTTTCTAACATTTGCATATATGTGTAAGATTAACATTAATTAAAACTACCTTTTTAAGCAGATCTCTGGCTTCTTGCGTGAGGTAGGGAGGCAAGTTGAGTTTACATTTGAGAATCTTGTCAATGGTTTTCTTTCGGTTCTCCCCAGTGAACGGGGGCTGAAAAAACGTAATTGCAGTGTGATGAAAAACACAACATGTGAAAAACTATAACACGGTTGCTCTCTATCACTGCACTGCAACCCCTCTCCCAACAACAAACATTACATGACCCCAGTGCCTCAAGTGACCCCATTAAAAAGAACTCACAATCCATAGCTTGAGAACCACTGCCATTAACAAAAACCTATTCTGTTCTCTTCATTTGCATACTTGGTACAGGGCTAGTTTCAGCCACTTGTGAAACAGGGATAACTGATTCACGTGACTGAGTATTTCTTGGGCTATTACAGAACAGCATAAGACCATGATTTAGCCATTTTTAATTGGGTTTCGCAACAGCAGTTGATAAGTACACACATCTATCTATACCTACACCTGAATGACCAGTCATGTAGAATAAAATGCATGCAGTTTTTAACTGTGCACCTACTGCGCCAGTCAGCATGTCATACATCAATGCCCCCAAACTCCACCAGTCCACAGCACGATTATGCCCACTTCTCATCAAGATTTCAGGCGCCCTAAAGTGAGAAAAATTACAAATAGGAAAGTATTTTATTAAACATTTAATTATGGTTCAGGTTTCAAGTTTTTAAACAATCCACATTCATAATCTGAAAGTTCCATAACTGAACATATTGAACCATCAGTTAAAAAAGGTAAAATTTAGCCATTACCCCCAGACCAGAGTAATACTTTTCTGTTTCATCATGCAGCTCACATGTATTCTATTGTTCCACAGAAAGTGTGTGTGACTGTTCCATCATGAATAGACTCTTTACATAGTCCGAAGTCTGTTAGTTTAACATGACCTGAAATAAAAGAAAACATCTAATTCTAAAACCACTCTGAATTCTGACAACAGAATCACATGGATATCAGCAACTCAACATAAATGTCATTTATAAAATGGAGAGTATAAATATGTCTTTCCTTGTCTATAAGGAAACAGAACATTTCCCAGGAGGCAGAGTCTACATTTGTTGACATGACAAGATTGAAAAATTACTTTATTTAAAAAAAAAAAATCTTAAAATGTTGACATTGAGTGTATGTATATTAGATAGACCATCACTGATGATGAGGCCATTCTCATATGCCCTCACAGTCCAAATCCTGATGCAGAGTCATCCATAAGTCATCTATATTTGATGATGCATCTCTGTGTGTCTTTCATTGCACCCTGGAGATATTTCGTTGATCCTGCTCAAACTTGTCACATGCTGATTTTACAAGAGACCGCCAACGAGTCCTGTTCTGAGCCATTTGCTCAAGTTCTTTGGGATTGATACCAACTCACTAGAGAATGCTCTTCAGACTATCTTTGAAGTGATTATAAAAGGCTGACCCTTCCTTTATTTGCAGACTCAGCTTCCCATACAAGATTTATTTTGGGAGATGGGCTTCTTCCATTCGGATGGCATATTAAGTCCACCTAAATTGTGCTGTCAATAACATTTTCTCAATGCTGGCTGTGTTTTTTCTCTCAAGGACCTTAATATCAGTCATTCTGTCCTGCCAGCAAATGCTAATTATTGAGAAGAGAGAGCGCATGTGAAATTTGCTCAAGCTGTTTATAGCGATGTCTATAAAGAGTTCATGTTTCAGATCCATTCAGAAGAGAGATTAGCATCGCTGAACTGTAGCTCTTCAATTTGGGGAAGACACAGATGTGCTGGCTAAGAATTTTTGTTTGAAGTCGGCCAAGGACCTCACTGGCTTACTAATTCTGGAGACTAAGTTATCAAAGGAGGCATCACTTGAGAGAGTACTGCCCAAATACTTGAAATGATCACATTTTTCAACTGTCTCTCTTGGATGAAAATGTCTGGCATTGAGACGCTGGAATGTAGCGCTGTTTGGAACAAGTCCTTTGTCTTTCCAAGACTGACAGTGAAGCCGAAGCGCTGAGATGATTAAAAAAAACAAAACACAAAACACTATTGATGATGACCTGAAGGTTGTCTTGACTGCGCCTTGATGGCTCACAGACATCTGCAAAAAGTGCCTCAAAGAAAAGCCTCTCCAGTATCTGGTCTTAGCACTGAGCCTTCAAAGACCAAAAAAAGAGCCATCAAGTTGGTAGCAGATGTATATCCCCTGATCCAAGCCCCATGTTGCATGGCTGAAAACACAAGCAAACAAGCTGAACAGCACTAGAGCAAGGACATATCCTTGCTTCACTCCATTTGAGATTTCAAATGCATTGAAAAAGTCACCACTGCCAAGTACTTGCACTGTCACGTGGTCATGGAACAGATGAATGATTTGTATAAGCCTTCTTGGGCAGCCCAGGTTATTTAGAAAAAGACTAGATCCCCTCTGTTGACTATCAAAAGCTTTGGTCAAATGGATGAAAACTACATACAGGTCCAGTGAAGAGGAACACACACAGCAAAGCCACCAAGACAATCTCAAACCAATAGAAAACGTTTCTTCATGTTTTGTTTTCATTTCTTAGACCTGTAGTAACTCTCAATGAACTAGATGCTCACATCTTATTGCAACCCTTCTACTAGTTAGGCACAAAGAAACAAATACATCTAAGCAGCAGCTTCCTGACTCTCTTTATATGAGCTTATTCCCAGTCATACAGAATCAAGTTGTTAATTATTTGGCACCATGATTTTTTTTATTATTCATATACAAAGTTTTTACATATATGAAAACAATATGTCTACAAAAGACTCCACTGCTGCCCAGATGAAATCAAGTCATTTAGTCTCATGCTTAATCCAGACTTTGGAAACCAGCTTACTTAAAAGTAGTCTTTTAGCCCTTTAATGCCAGGATTTGCTGGAACTGATCAATAGTGCTGCAGGCACTAGGGTTTAACACACACAGAGCTTTGGATTTGCTGCCATGATCAAATGACAGGGTTTTAAAACTTGTTAGCATAGTTATTTGTAAACACAAAAAATACAACAGGTTTGATTTCAGATATCATGGATAGGTGACTCAGGAACATGTGACTATCACACTGTGGAATACAAAAGTCTTCAGTGGGCTTACCCTAAAAGTCTCTTGCCACTTCTTGATCCATTTGTTCTGTCACCTCCAGTACTAATGTACTGTAACTAGTAGGGATGTAATAGTATAGTCGATTAACCGATAAGCAAAAGCTTATAAGTTAATGCTATAGACTACACGCATTTCCCCCTCCCCCACACGCATCCCTTTGCCAGTAAATTTTTTAGCAGGCTGGCCAGCAGCCCAGCTCATTCCGGCTTGCACTGGGTGCTGGGCCTACCCCTGCTGCAGCTCTGCATTTAAAGTGTATTAGGAGCCAGGCGGGCCAGCAGCCCAGCTGTTCCAGTTCGTGCTGGGCCCGGGAGCTCAGACCCCTGCCCCCAGACGGGGGCTGCCCGGGAACAATAGAATAGTCACCTAACCGATAAGAATTCATGAGGTTAATTGACTATTCAATTAACCAATATTTAACATCCCTACATCCCTTGTGTGGATGTAGCAGGAAGAAAGGAAAACAGTAATAACAGTTTTCTGAGATAATTTTATATTGTTCTGTGACCTTTGAGAAAGGATTTTGAGAGAATTATTGGCTACATAATTGTTTATTATATTTCCACCTTGATGATTTAGCATGATATTTTCCGGCTTCAGATCTCGATAGATGATTCCTTTTTGATGTAAGTGCCCCAAAGCCATTGAGATCTCTGCCAAGTAAAAGCTGAAACAAAAGAGATTTGATACAATTAAACTCATTCATCCACACAAAGCATCTTAAGCATTGAAACAATTACACTTGTTAGAACACACCAATGATTCCTTGAAAGTGTCATTAGAATAATTATGCTATTGAGGTTTCTTTGCCAAAGGGTATAGGGACACAATGCAATGACACAATTACACCATCAGCTTTAGGTTCATTTTAGTTACTCTGTCTAATATTTTTTGCTGTGATCTGAATTTGCCAGTATTAAGTCTTACTTTAAACTGATCCCTTCTTCTGGGAAAGGAAGTGGGAAGCTATGCCCTGCAGTGCTGTCTATAGCATAAAGCTGCAATGCTATATATACAAATCTGAGCTGTTCCAAAACACTCACACAGACTGTTGTGGGAAAGTAAAGCTTTCATCCCCTCTTGCATGCTGTGTAAAGCTTAATTGAGAAAGTACACTTCATTTCTTATGTAATGCATGAAATATAGCTATTGAAAAGGTTCTCTTAGCAGAATGATCTTTAAATAAAACTTCAGCTCTTTCTTCACATGTGCTCTCAAAAAGTGGGATAAATACACCAATCACATCACTTCTTAAATTGAACTGCAGCAACCAGAAGCTATAAACTTTCTCACTTTTGTGCACCAAAAGCAAGATTTTGAACATTTCTTTCATGCAGAAGGCTCCTAGAAAGGCAGATATAGGCTGCTGTCCCCCACCAACTCAAGTGCATCCCCTCTGCAATCACATGCCTAAAGTTCCAATAGAACACAGCAATAACCTTCAATACGGTGGGCAGTGAAATCTCTGACAAAAGGTGGGAAGTAATTTTTGAAAGGGGAGGGGAGCGTCCTTAGGCGGAAGGGGAAGGGCCAGGACACTTCTTGTGCTCCCCTACCCACACACCCTGACTGACATGGGGTTGGGGAGTGCATGAAATCTTTGTCCTCTGCCTCTCAGAGAGAACTGCCAGCTGTATCAAACAGCTGGCAATTCCCCTCTAAGCGCCACACACAGTGAGAGGAGACTTCACAAGCTTCCCCCACCCCCAGGCAAATCAGGGCCTGGAGGTATGGGAGCGCATGAAGTCTCTCATCCCTGTCCCTGCCCTGCCTGGGGCATGAGGTGCCTAGAGAGAACTCCCAGCTCTTCTGAACAGCTGGTGGTTCCCTCTGATGCCCTGTGCCCCTGGTGGGGGAGGGAGGAGATTTCGCACACTCCCCCATCCCCAGGTCTTGAATGACGTGAGGGCAGGGGAGTGGCAGGGCAGCTGCGGGCTGAATCAACTGGCTTGGCGGGCCGCATGCAGCCTGCGGAGGCTGTCTTGCCCACCCCCATCTCAGACTAATGCCATTCCAAATCAGCTGGTCAGAAATGTAACCGTGTAAGAATGAAACAGATAGTCACCCCCTCCTCCAACAACACTGTACCTCTTAACTCACTAGATTAAAATATAGTTGTGTGTTTTAAGTCATAAAATGAATCACTTAAGTATTTCTCTCAAATTCTACTGAGCCACAAAAGTGCCAATTTTGTTCACATACCAGGCAGTGTCTTCCATAAAAATTCCCTCTCTCTCTAACTGCATAAATAGTTCTCCTCCTACAAGGGGAAAAGTAAGATGTTAGAAGAATCATATTTCTGTTGCTCTGCTACTGAAAATACATTTTTTATTTCTCGCCATTATTAGAAAGCTACCTTCACTTATCAAAGGACAGATGATGAAATTATGCTTTGCAGAAAGCTGTTTTAATCAAGGGCTATTAATGTGTGAAAGATGGATGAACAGTCACTTAGTTCAGGAAGTATCAACTAGGAGTCAGAACAGGAATTTAGTCTTCAGGGTCCTGCTATCTGTGCATCCCCTTTACTTCCCTGAAGATATTCTTAATATCAGTTTTGGTATGCTGTTTATATAAACTGAGTTATGGGTTTCGCATAAATTATTCTGCACATTTTCATTATTAAAGTCAACTATGAGTATTCAGCAGGGATTTTAGGAACAGGAACTTTTCAGATTCTAGATTAAAATAAGGGATACTGAAAAGGTCCTGTGTAGCAAAACTGAATACACTTACCACTGAGATACTCAAGGATGAGGTAGAGTTTTCCACCAGTCTGAAAGGCATAAATTAAATCTACAATGAAGGGATGCTTCACTTCTTCCAGGATATTACGCTCAGCCTTTGTATGTGCTGTATCTTTTGCATTCCTTACAATCATTGCCTAAAGAACAAAGAAAAGTGACGAGAGTGAAAAACACAGGAGTCCTAAATGAGGAGAAATTCTATATAAAGCCCCACTCCCAATTTATAGAAATCTAGACATTTTATGCATATTGTCACAATCATACTTTGAGTCAGCAACATGATAAACTGCTTAGTTTTTCTTGCACTGTTAAATATGAAGTCACATGTTAAAACTAAAAAGAGTGATCAATTGTCTAGAAACATACAAATGTTATAGAAAATGTGATAAATATATATATTCCAATTTTAAATGAATGTAAAGATTAATTTTAATATATTATGACAAATGCTCAATCTTGGCACATTAGAACAAATATTATATAGTATATTGCAAAGGGGGACAACCCTCCTTTTTGGATTTAGAAAGAAGTCAAATGAAGGCCAAGTTACCTTTTTAAGAACTTTCATGGCAAAAATTTTTCCAGTATTTGCTCCTGTTACTTTTCGTACTTGAAAAACCTGTGGAACACAAGGTAAATAAGTTCCTTATAAGTCACAGTGGCAGTTAGAATTCTAATATATTCTTTAAATTATTTTATTGTCAACTGGTGGCAAAGCTGTGAAACAGGTTACAGTCACTAAATATAGTTCTGATCAAATGCTTTGTCAATAAAAAAGAATTGTGATTCATATTGAACACCTTTTTACATCTGCATTGGCAGAATTTTTCTGGAAACAGAATATAAGCGTTGGGCCATGTAACAAACAGCCAACAAGAAAACTCTTTAATTGCCTCCAATGTAATGGGATAATAGATTTTCCAAGATGAAGATTTCATACCTTTCCATAACCACCTTTGCCAAGTACACGTAGTAACTCAAAGCATTCTGGTCGGATCTTTTCTGGACCTCTGTTTACACTAGTTTCCGAAATTTCAAATTTCTCACAATGTTCCATGCCGCTGAATAAGACAAAACAGTGTATCACAAAATTAACTCAGGTTAAAGAAAGAATAATCATGCACATTTCCTTGCATTAAGTCATGCAAAGGAAAAACTGATAGTCTGCCTAGGCAGATGACCAGAATTATAACACAAGGAATTCTATTAACGTGTATGTATAGTGATGAATGGTAGCTTGCATAATGCAGAACGTTCCTAGGATTCACAGTGCCATGCATTTCCTGAAATGACATTTTATAAAAGTGTACATTTTCTGTAGACTGAAACAGACACTCGTGGCAATTCAGTTAATTGAGGAGCACTGCTGCTACCCTTAAGATAAAAACTAAGTTCATAAATTCCATTAAAAGTTATAGGACTCCCTGGTGTGATTTGCAGGTTCATATTTACAGGAAGAAAGTTTTACTATCTTGCAAAAATGTCTGTGGCACAGTAACTTTAAACTAAAATATAGGTCAATATTGCCAAAGCAGAGGATGTTTCTACGTTACACTTTGCAGGGCTGTAGCGTAAAGTCAGTAACACAGCTTGTTCCTATCCATGCTGACAAATCTGAACTGTATTTTAGCTGTGTCACTAGCATGTTCTCATTGAGTCTTCCAATGTGATGCATTTACAAAATTGGCCTTAAAGCAACCAAGATTATTTTAATTAGACTTAACAGCAGCAATGTTGTCTAAACAACTTTGAAGTCAGAACTTCTGAATTCTATTCCCCTATCTGCCTCTGATTTGCCCTGTGAACTTACAAACACAGGAACCTCTCCATCATTGTCAGAATCTTCTGTAAAATGGATAATATATACCACTTCACAGGGGCTGCAAGATTTCATATATAATGAAATTATTCAAATCCAAATGGAGTTTTTCCAACCCTTCTTCCCTCTTCCCCTCCCCCCCCAGACAGGTAATAAATTGATGTATAATAAAATGGAGTCTATGATTCTTGTTAGGAAAGCATATTATAATTCATGCTTTTGGGTAAAGCCATGTTTAAATGTGTATTCAGGAACTTAAGGCATGTAAAGTCATTTATGATCTCTGAATTAACTTTTATAGAAGTGCACTATATTATTAACATTTAATACATCTGAATGAGCCTGATCACAAATAGTATTCAAATAAAATAAAAAGTGTAGGGAAAAGTAACATAAAAATGTAAGATACCAGCAGACTGTTGCCAATTTCTTCATGGAATTCTTTTGTTAAGAGTTAACAAAAGAATTAAAATTGAATTAATTCAATAAACTTTTCTATTGAATTAGGAAAAAAGCATTTGTAGTTAGCATGAATAATAAGAAATGTTTTCTAAGAGAAACTTACATTTCATATTGGCCAATTCCTCCATGGTCCATGCTTTCACTTAATTGACCCTGGGTACGGGGGAGAATGTTTAAGAGAGTCACTACAATAAAAGCATAACTGTACACAAAAAGTGGGTAGAGAAGAAAGGTATTTTTTATTTAAAAATAAAACCATGTCACGGTTTAACTGATTTAGCTCTAAAATCTGCTACACTGGCCAAGAAGTCATATGCAATAAATTATGATAGGTTTTCATAAAGCTTTTACAGAGTTCTTCAGGAAAGCTACAAAATTCCCAAAGATGACAACAAAAGCCATGAGATCCACTACTTTTTAGCTAACTGCAGCTATCTGATTACGTTTATACTTGCAGCACTGAATCCAACTCCAGCAAACCCTTGTAAATATGCAGTGGTGTTGTAATTTTTATATCCATGTTCATGTAAGAATTTTGGTGAACAAGACTCATAATATAATTATTTCTATGCTGTACAAAAGTTCTCTAAAGATTCTGACTTGTGGAACCAAATGCTAAGAGGACTAGAAACAAACAACAGTGAATTAACTATGAAATTTCTGAAGAATTAGAGAAGGGAAGTCATACAAAGGTGTGAAAGCTACAGTTTTCATTTTTATATTGCAAAATATTCAAGAAGCAAGGCCTTACTTAATTCATGATATTGCAGATCCTTCACTATTAGGCTTCCACTGCAATTCTGAATTTAATTGGCATACTTTGTACAGTCCATATTTTGAGGCTCACAACACACTTTTTACTAGTTAGTACAGTAGAACTCCATTTATCCAAGCTGACAGCAGTGGGGTTCTTGCTGTCAGCTCTGCGCATTAAAGACTGTAATATAGTTGCAGCAAAGTATCTGGTTATCAAAAAAACCCCACAGGTTGAAAGTTAATGTTGCTCCAGCAAATTTTTCTTAAACAAATAGGCCTTCTCTGGCTTTTCCAAATTACCACAATTAATAAAGATCTATTATTACAGGTTTAATCTCTCTAGTACAGCATCCTCGGGACATGACCAGTGCTGAACAAGATAATTTCATTCAAGGAATTTCATTTCCTAGACTAGCAGTATCTGTAGGCACAGCTGTAACAGCACTTATTCTTGCTGCTGCTAGGATAGCTCTTTGGAGTGAAAACTTTCCAGCTGCAAGATTACCTAGTCTAATGCAGCTTTCACATTCAGTTAGATGTCTTTCTGTTCCTCAGTGTTACACATTATGCCACCTAGAGGCAGTTTTCAGTAAAGCCCATGCTTTCCTGTTGATCCTCCCGCCTCCAATCATTTCCTCTTGTATTTTATGTTTTGCTTTAACTATATTAAGTCTACAGGGTAACTACTTTTATTTACTGTTCAGAAGTCTTATTTTGCTCCCCCCCATGTTACTAACATTAAAAATGTCAAACTGAATCTGATTGCCTCCCAGAACTACAAATTGTTCATCCTTGCTGCAAGCTAAGTTTGCTGGTAATAGGCATTAACACCAACGGAAACTGTGCTGCAAATATACCCACAATGGAAACTGTGCTGCAAATATACCCCCATTTATTAGTTATTACAGTCATAATAGTTGATGAACTAGGATTCTCTAACTCTTAGTTCCTATGGTTAAACTTTTGGGACCTCTAGGACCAAAATTTGCTCACTCCCATGGACCATCAGAGATTGCTAACAGCCTTCAAGGTGTGAAATAAGGAACATTTATAGCCAGCTATTTTTTCGGTTCAAGACCAGACCCTGGGAGCAACATCAGTGAAGTGAGAAATTATATTGACTACAGTTACCCAGAGGAATTCTTTATACTGACAAACAAGCTGTGTAAAAATACTGTAAGCAACTGTTGGTTTCAGACTATAGTGGTACCAAGAGCAACATGGTATTGGGAGAGTAATAGAGGCCTGACTTAAGGTGAGACTCTCAGTTTATTTTGGAGAGGCTGTAGCAATCATCACTCTACCGTACCTAGTAGTCACTATCGACTTCCTGCAGTTCAACACCTGTGCACTTTTCACAGGCTTGAAAATTCCCTGGGAAAATGTAGTTTGGCCACAGCAACAGTAAATACCATCTTATATCAGAAATCTGGGGAAAATAATTGTATTGGTGTCCAGCAAATATCTAGATACACCATTCAAAATGGAGAAATAGTCTCATCTATTCACTACATCAAAGTTAGTTTTCTTCCACAGAATGCTAGATTGCCAAATGGACCTAGAGGGTAGTCTGAAATGCTGTATGCTTCTGATTGCTTAATGCTTCAAGCCCACACCTCTGCACTGTTGCTGTTTTCATATAATCAAATGTGTTTTACTTCTGTCTACACAATATTGAAAAATGAAATAAACCATAACATGTATGACATCCTTGAGAAAATACTAAATCAAAATGTATACATTCAGATAAATGTTCAGTGTTATAATTGCATATTTACCATTACAACCACTAGTTTTACTTTTAATGTGTAAATTCTAATCTATGAATATACTGCCCAATATAACCACAATTTGAAAATATAAACTAAGTGTAATATGGTACACTAACAAAATAGTTTTTAAAGGCAGAAAATGCCATAAACTAGGACTAATTCATTTTTCCCAGGAAAGTAAAAACTACCTCTGGTAAATACCATGCCATCTCTGAGTGTGAAGGTTAGCACAGAAGCGAGAGTTATAGATACAGAATAGCATTTACAATACAGAATTGCATTTCTGGGCTAGTGTAATGTGTAGGACACTTCAAACTATTTTCATCCAAGACCAAGTAGTTCTGTTTTTTTAGTTATATACTAAAAAGAGTAAAACAACCCTTTCATTCACAGGTAAAAGATCCTCACCTTTAGTATGGCATATGATGGCAAGTCAGCTATTATGTAATCACTGACTTTTTCGCTCAAGAAATCTATTCTTCGAAAAAGAAGCCATGACTATTGAGCTACTTAAGACTTGGTCCAATTCAAAGGTATTCTCTTTAATACAGGATTGAGTTCTACCCCTGAAATCCATGTCCCGCAGCAGCCGCGGGCAGGTCTGAGCCGTCACCTTAAAAAGCTGGGAGCGGGAGGAAACCTCCCGCATGAGGAGGGGGGAAGGAGCGTGTCACCTGAGCGGGGCACATCGAGACGAGCTGCCACCCGAGCGGCAATGGCCTGGAGTTGCCGCCAGGTGACGCGTCGCAGGCGAGCCCCTGCGGCTGCACCCCCGGCGCGGCAACCCCGCCATGGGCGGCGCAGCCGTTGCCACAGAAGCGCGCAGCAGCTCAGCCAGACGGGACCCTCCGCTCCCGCCCGCTAGGCCGGCCCCTGTCACCCTCCTCAGCGCCCCTCACTGCGGCGGACCCTTCCCGCCGGCCCGGCGCCCGCCTCAGCGCCCCGTCGCCAGGTGCGGCCGCGGGG
>JANRFK010000867.1:19316051-19331923 GCA_030068395.1 Apalone spinifera
GGGATATGCGGTATTTCGTCTGTGTCTGGATGACCTGGGATTGGGGAGTGCCATGTGGATGAGGGGGGCCCAGGATTGGGGGTGCTAGCCCCCCTGTACCCACTTTACCCCCTTCCCTTGCAAGGATAGGATACAGTCATTCTTAACATTCTAGATAGATAGGTTGGGTATTGAGCTGGAATTTGTGGGAGTAATGAGTGGTCCATGGTTGGCTGATGTATCAGAATTCAGTACCAACAATATACTTTCAATTGGATGGATTATGTAAATTAGCTTTTGAGAGAAATTCTTCTCATTGATCTATCTTAATTTCATCCACCCCTGTTATGCATTCAAGAATTTAACCTTTCACGTTTGACATTAGCTCCTGTGACCTTGTGGATTTGTCAGCAGCAGGTGTCTCTTAACATTTGCAAGGAAGAGACTATTAGAAGGTTGGATAGGTCATGTCAGGTCTGCTCTAGGCAGTGTCAGAAAAGATTTTGCTTTATTTAAAGGAGAATATGAGGCTATCATCTGACCTTGGTTGTATCTTGAACTAGCCTAAGATTTCCCACTGTTGCTACCTTCAGTTGGAACATTAATATAAACCAGCATTTTAATTAGGGATGTAAATGACTAGTCAAGTAGTTGACTATCTGATAAGCAAAAGCTTATCGGATAGTTGAGGAACTAGTCACTCCCCTCCCCCCGCAGCAAGGGTTGGGAGCAGGAGCTGGTGCTGGGGGGAGCCATCTTAAAAGCCGGTTCCCCCCAGCACCGTGTCTGTGGGAGGTAGAGGGGACCAGGTGCCAGCTGGGAATCAGCTGGCTCATGCCTAGTCCCAAATGCACCTCTGCTTTTTAAATGTATTAAGGGCCAACAGGAGCGACCCAGCGTGAGGCAGAACAGCTGATTCCCAGCTTATGCAGGGTCCCCCTGCTGCGCATCAGTCTTTTAAATAGATTAAGAGCCATTTAAGTGGATGGAATTTACATCAATTATTTGATTAGTTGATAAGGACACCTCTGCCTTTGAAATGTAGCTAGAGCCGGCAGGGCTGTTGTACATTTCAAAAGCAAACCACGTGGGGAGCATGGGGCCAGTGAGGGACTCAAGCAGTCCTCCTCTGGCCCCATGCTCCCTGCTTTTGAAATGTATAAGAGCTCTGCAGGCTCTTGTATGTTTCAAAGGTGGAAGTGCTGAGGGGGCCACAGGGCCAGCGAAGGACTCAAGCAGTCCCCCACTTGTCCCATGCTCCTGCAAATGTACAAGATCCTCGCTCTCACTATATTTCAAAGGTGGAAGTGCCGCCAGTTGAAGTGCACCCCGGCCCCCTCCCATGGAGACGGTGCTAAGGGGAATTGGTTTACGCTAGCTCCCCCCCAGCATAGGCTCCTGTTTTCCCCCCCTTGCTGCTTCTCTCTGATAGAGGCCCAAGGGGAGGAAACAATTAGTTGAGTTACTAGTTGACTATCCAAGAGGCATGTGCTTATCAGATAGTCAACTAGTCGCTTACATCCCTACCCCACGGTAGCCACTGTCAGTACCAAATGATGGTCACAGACCCTTCAGAGGAGTTCCAGCCACTAACTCCACATAGCAGCAGGGCTTAAGTAGTCTGGAAAAACCACATGGTTGCTCTCTGTACAAGGGTAAATTTCACTGCCCAAGTATGCTTTTCATGGGTTATGAAGCTGGTCCAAAGCCTTCCATTTTATAGCTTAATCAACCGCCATAAAAAGCACAATTGTATATTATTTTTCTTTTTAGGATTAAATCCATAGTGAAGGAGAATGTCAATAGTCACGGTACAGCTTGGTCAATGTGGTAACCAAATTGGTTACGAGGTGTTTAATGCTATCTGCAGTGACTTCCACAGCACACATGGACTGTGTTCCAAGAAGGAGAATGAATCCTACCAGGAAGCTTCCAAGGAACGTTTCTTCAGCGAGGAGAAAACTGGGGGTACAATTTTTAAGGATTTTTTTTTCATAACCATTGGGGCTGGAACTCAGCCTGTTAGAAATATATGTAATAATAAATAGTACTTTGCATTTCTATTAAAGGATGTGCTTTAAAGGTATGTTCATGAATTCACCCTCTCAGCTCCGTATCCCTTGTGAATTCTCATCAGCATGTAACCAATGGCAAAGTAGACACTGAGCAGGGAAGTGACTTTTCCAGTCAGTGGCAGAGCTGGAACAGAACCCTGCTGTCCTGAACCCGCCTTAATACCAAGCCAACCTCTTTTTTTTTTCCAGTAATCAAATTATTTGTTTTTCTCATTAGATGCCTTTTGATTGCCATCATATGTTCAGGAGAACTAACAAAGGCCTTTTCCAGATGTGAAATGTTTTGGTTTTTTCCTTTCCTGATTTCAGTTTATTGCACATGTTAGACCAGATTAAGGAGTGGGACGTGAAGCCTGTCCAATATAAATGCTAGCTATCATGAATGGTTTCTCTACTGAGAAGGACTCCAGTCTATGTAGAGCTTGCAAAATATATTGGGACAATGAAAGGTTCTATGTAAATATAAGGCTTTGAGGGTCAAATCTTGCTTACTTTGTCATGTACTGTTCCCCTGCAGTTAATAGGATGACTTGCACGCGTAAGAAAAGTGTAATATTGCTCTTAGGATTTCTCTTAGGCTATGTCTACACTGGTGGGTTCTTGTGCAAGAACTCTTGTGCAGGAACACATCCACACTGCCATGGATGCTTTTGTGCAAGAGCATGCATGGCAGTGTGGACGCTGTCTTGTGCAAGAAAGCTCTGATGGCCATTTTAGCCATAGGGCTTTCTTGCACAAGAAACCCCTGCCACGCATCCACACTGCCCTCTTGAGCAAGAGGACTTACACTTGTTAGAAAAGAGCATAGCTCTTGCTCAAGAGCAGGTGGGCAGTGTGGACGCTCTGCAGGTTCTTGCGCAAGAAAGGCTGTTCTTGTGCAAGAACTCATCAGTATAGACATGGCTGTGGTGTTTTATACCTAGTATCTGAACAGTGTTTTGTTAAAAGGCTTAAGTATGATGCATTCTTCTTGATTTCTGCATTTTTTTCCTCTCTCTCCAGTACCTGTTGCCCGGGCTGTACTTGTTGACATGGAACCTAAAGTAATCAGTCAGACCCTATCAATGGCTGCTAGGTCTGGCCACTGGAAATATGACCATCAGTCACACTTCTGTCAGAAACAGGGGTCTGGAAACAATTGGGCAAATGGGTATGAATGATCACCACTATTTTTGCTAATACTACTAAGAAACTGACTAGATTCACAGCCATCCTCCCTTAGAAGCAGAACTGTTGCAACTGTGAAGTAATATACTGCATTCATAACATTATCCTGATTTTATTGCCATTGTGGACTGCTTCTCTTTTTGCAAGGAACTGAGATTGGTAGTTACAGTGAAGATTTACCACTCCATTACAAAACAGTGAAAAATGAACAAAATGTCACCAAAACTACTTGATTTGTGGGTGCATAATGTCAGGCTAATTTGATCAGGCCCTTAATGCAAAATAAACGGCACATCGGAGGAACTGAGGATTGTTCACTAGAAGCAGCACTGGTGATAGGAAGGGTTATAGAAATTGATGGGCATTTTTAAAAGAAGGAAATAGCTTTGTATGTTTGTGTAGTTTATTTGATTGCTTTTGTTTTGCCATAAGGTAAGAGTTCTTACTCTTTCCACTTTCTCTCTTATGCTGTAGTTACTCTGTTCATGGGCCCACGTACAGAGAAGTTATCATGAACCTGGTGCAGAAGGAAGCAGAGAAGTGTGACCGACTCAGTGGATTTTTCACAGTCATGAGCCTGGCTGGTGGTACAGGATCAGGCATGGGAGCCTTTGTATCCCAGTGCTTAAGGGATGCTTTCCCAACTTCATTTATACTCAACCAGGTCATCTGGCCATATGGAACTGGTGAGGTGAATGTTCAAGCTCTATGAGAGTTCTGCAAAATTTTCAATCTAAATTAAAGGACAGTCTACTTATAAAGCAAACCAAAAAAAACCATCCTAGACTTAACAAATTACACCTAAAATGCCTATAACTGAAAGATACTGGAGAAAGAGAGACAGCTGTCTCTTTTTACAGTTTATTTACTTCGTGTATGTGGTATCACTATGTATAGTAGTTTCATTGTTCGCCTGTAGTCAGTTGCTGTGGGTCTTTCAAATGTTTGTTAAACTGCAAGCCCCGACTATGCCAACTATGAGATTTATTTTACTAGCGCCTGAGGCTATCTTAGTACTTGTAAGGCCCCTTTTGCCATAGTTTGTGAGCACATCACAATTCTTCTTGATGTATTCATAGTTACACCTCAGTGAAACACAGAGGTACCATTATTCCTATTTTACTGATGAAAACTCAGGCACAGAGAAACTGTGGGCTAGCAGGTACTAGAATGGCTTTATCAATTCAACTGTAATGGAGACAGTGTCATACCAGTATAATGAGATCTTTTGTCACTATAGTTAAACCACCTCTATACATGGCATCAGCTATACAGACAAAAGGACCTAGGGGAAGGGTCAGGGGAAAGAGATATTTTCTAGCATAGCTATGTCAGATCAGGGATGTGAATTTTCCCCCCATATCTTGTACTGATATAGCTATGTCAGCAAAACTTTGTAGGGTAGAGTTTCCTTAAGTGACTTGCCCTAGGTCACATGGGACATCTGGTAGATCAGGGAATTAAAACAAAGATCCAATTCATTACATGGCAAGTATAATAAAAGAGGATGATCATACAGTTTTGTTCTCAGTGTCTTGCTAGGAATCCAGCTGTGGATGATAAGATCAAGACAGGCCTTGTTCACTATCCAAGTGGAAGCTAAAATGGTTTCTGAATTGGGTGCAGGAACTTGGTAAAAGGGTGAACTCAGCCACTCCCTGAAGAATATCAGAAGAGATGAATTTCTGGGGTGAAGGTTAAGTTACATAGACAACAATTCTTTATTGTTAATTCACCCTTGCTGATGTGCATTTTCACTTCCAGGTGATTGTTCAAAACTACAACTCAGTTCTGACCCTCTCACACCTGTACCAGTCTTCAGATGCTCTCCTTGTTCATGAAAATGATGCCATCCACAAGATCTGTGCTCAGCTAATGAATATTAAAAAGATCTCCTTCAGGGATGTAAATCAAGTAATTGCACATCAGCTGGGAAGTGTGTTCCAGCCCATTTATTCCTCAGCAGGCGCCTCACGGTATAGCAGAAGCCCACTAGGTATCTAATTATAAAAGTGCTTTGTGCCTGCTATTGCTTTCAGTTCAAGGATCTCAGAGCATTCTTCAAACAACATCAGCCCCCTCTGTGAGTTAGGTATTAGGCCCCCTTTTAAAGCTGATGAACCATTCAGAAAAAGATTATGTGACTTGCACATCAGTTTTATAGCACAGTTAAGAGCAGAGCTTCTAACACTCAGTCACATGCTTTACCTCATAGTGATGCTTCCTCTTTCCAAGTGGCTAGTGTTGGCCTGGGACTAATTTACATTTTAGGTGAAACCATGTGCGAGTTAGTGGTTTTGTTTCCAGTTTTGGGGTTAGTTTTAGACCTATTTGCAAACTGAAAACAGATAAAAAATCTTGCATAAAACTGCAAATCAAAAATCAGCACGTTATGCAGTTTTGGATAGTGGTAAGACAGGTCTGTGCTGTGTGATCCTGAAATGAAAAATTAATGGTGCTAAGATTTGTGGTTGCTAATTGAAATTTCCACTTTGGTATTCACTGGTCCCTGCAACAATAGACTCCAAGTGCAGCCAGACAAATACAGAGCAGGGTTTATTATTTTCTGTACTCCACATCAGACAGAAATGCATCTCTGTATAAATGTGTCTGTGTCCCTAGGGGTGTTAAGGAACACAGGGTTATTCCCTCTGTTGCTTTGCAATTGTGGTGCCTCTCACGTAGTTTTACCCTTCTGCTACATACCCTTTACTATGAAGGAGGAGAAAGCAATTTTCAGTGGTCTAATCAAACATGATTAAAGCTATTATTTGAATTAAATGTCATAAGACCATTAGAATTGCCATCTTGGTTCAGAAGAATGGTCTGCCACATTCAATATCTTTCCATCAACTGTGGTCATTATCCGATGCTTTTAGATTTAGAGGGAGGCACAAGGAACACCCTAGTGGGCAACTATGGTATAACCTGCTCCTAGGGGAAATTTCCTTCTAATCCACATCACTCTGTAGCAGGCATTAGCCCTGACTCAGGAGTGTTTACATTCCCTTTGACTAATCCTATTTGACATAACTCATTGTCCTCTCTCTCTCCACAAATGAATTCTTGACAGTGAGTTCTATAGACTGCTTATGTGTCATATATAAACACTGCTTTTTATTTTCAATTTTGTCTATGTCAGTGTCATATCATAGCATCATGTTCTTGTATTATGACAAAGTATATAGGAGCATTTAATTTACCTTGTCTGCTATTGGTTATTTATCTCTTTTTGAGATCCATTCACTGGAACTGATTTATACTTTGACCTAACGAGCTATTTTCCAGCCCGTTCTTTATCAATTTCAACATACTTGCTTTTTTTGACCACCGCTGAACAAGGACTAGATTTTTTTTCAGTGATTTTTGTCTGTGACCTCTCCACAGCGCTAACCAGGGGTATAAAAGTCATTTTAAAAGGTAACCATTAAAAATCATAGCGGTTACATGCCCTGTGGGCTCTGCGAAGCCCCTGCTGGCTCTGCTCGCGGAGAAGCTTTACTGTGGGCTCTGCAGCTGGCTCCCCAGGAGCTGGGCAGTAGTCTCTGCTGGCCCTGCTCTCACGGAGCTGGCTGCTGGGACCTGGTGCGTGCCGGGACAGAACCAAGTTACATAGAAGAGCCCACAATGGAGGCAGCCAGCTCCTTCAGAGCAGAGCCAACTGCTGGAACGCAGCACGTGCTGGGACAGGGCCTGCCAGCTCCTAAACTGCAGAGCACGCAGTGGGGGCAGCCGGTTCCCTGGGAGTGGGACTGGCTGCCAGGACTCAGCGCCTGCCAGGATGGAGCCTACCTGCTCCAAGTTAAACAGCAGAGCTGACAGTGGGGGGCAGCCGACTCCCCAGGTGGGCAGAGTTTGACTAATAACATTAACCAATAAGCATTAGCTTATTGGTTAATCTCTACTGTCCCTAGAGCTAACATAGACCCTAGCACTGTGTATAAGTCGTTTGTATTGTTCACTGTGACGTGTATGACTTGCACTTGTAAACTCTACATCCATGGTGTCCAACACGCTAGCCACATGTGGCTAGTTGAGTGTGGCTAGTTAGTTACTGCTTCAGAATTGGTTGGACACCACTGCTCTACATGTTGCTCGTTCAGCTTGTGTCATTACATTGTCATGAAATTCCTCACTATCTTCTCTCATAGACTAGCATAATAAAAAAATATTATTTTGGCAATCATAGTAGCTGTTTTTTTGATTCTAGGGGACTTAATGGAGTCTTTAGTTCCCCATCCTGAATTCAAGATGTTGGGTCTTCGTAACATACCTCAGATGTCAGAGAACTCCCTGGCATACAGCACATTTACTTGGCCTGGGCTCATCAAACATCTAAGACAGATGTTAATTGCTAATGCGAAGATGGAAGAAGGTAAGGTGTGAGCACGTCCTTTAGCGCAGATACTCTTTCAGCGTAAGTTTCTACATGTGGTCTAAAGTTTATTGCATGTGGGAACTCACTAGATAACCGTAACCAATTCAGAAAGAAGTCTCAACCAAAGCCAGCCCCTGACTAGGGGGTGCCAAGGCCCACTACAGGCAGGAACTGCTCCAGCCTGGCCAAAGTAGCCCTTGTCTGCGGCAGGCCCCCTGTGGGGCTGGACTAGTCCCATTCACATCCCTATCTAGAATATTGCAAATTTGTGGATATCTGCTTTGGCAGATATGGATGCAGATATCTGCAGCTCATTTTTGTGGATACAGATGTAGATACAAAGTTTGTATCTGTGCAGGGCTCTAGGCATAGGAGCATCCATTTCATCCCTGCTTTAACCCATAGACTGCTGTAAGAGTCCTTGTTCGGTCCTGAGTCCCTGCCCAGTGCTCGGGCCTGTATGTCCTAGCCCAGTAGTCCCTTTAAGACCAGGGCTGGAAGGAGGGCCAAAAAACAAACAATTCCCCATAGTTAGAATGGCGGCCCGGGCCCTAGTTCAGGGCGAGGTAGGCAAGCAGACAGTTTCTGGGGGAAACTGCCACCCAGATGCGGAGATGGCAGTGGGGATGTGGGCCCAACCCTACCCCACCACGTCCCAGCCCAGCACCCTAGTAGTGGCAGCCTCGCAGCCACTGGGGTCAGCAGGAGATACACTGAAGCCTGCTGACCCAGCTTAAAGGGTGATCAGATCTGCCTGATCATCCATTGCTTCCCCTGGGCCACTTCCGGACTCCCCCTCTGGTTGTACCTTTCCCCTGGTCAGGGCAGGACCCCAGGGTCGGTATGGTCCCAATCTAGATGTAGGGAGAAAAGGGTCTTCTTCTCCGGGTGAGGGCTTGGTGGCCCAGGCCAGTCATCTGCCTCAGCCAGCTTCTCAGGGTTGGCCTCCAACAGCTGGCCCCCTACTGAGCCTTTGGGCCTAGCTTTTATACTTCCTGCCCCTCCCCCAGGCTGCTGAGGACTTAAAGGGGCAGGCTCCAGCTCAAGCCATCCATGCTCAGAGAGGGGTTCTCCGTGGGGTCAGTGAGCGGCCATCCCTGTTCACTACAACTGCTCAATTTCCTGTTAAGACTAAGAGCCCCATGACTGCTGTTGGATCAGAGAATGGAGCCCGTGTGCTCTGGCACACTCTCTGCCGCATGTTCCAGTGCCAGGGACTGAATATCAAGAGTACTAGACTGTCTCCAAGTAGCCTGCAGTACCTCTCTTTGAGTGTAGCTGTATTTCATGTCAGGAAGCTAGTACCCGAAAAATTAATTAAGCACAGCACATGATTGAAATATGGATTTTAGTTTGCTTCAAAAACTTCTGTTTGTAGGTATCGATTGGCAGGTGCGACCACCCCTACCAGGGAATCCTGTCCCCCCCAAAGCCTCTCCAAATAAGGCACTACATTTTAACACTTCCATTGCCAACCTGGTTGTCCTGCGAGGAAAAGATGTGCAAAGCGTGGATCTAGGTGAGGAAAGAAATGGACAGTACATTAGTTATTTCCCCTTCCATATTCCATTGTTCTTCTGCAAACACATTCTCAGGTCTAAGGACATGTTATGTAGTCATGAAAGGCTGATTTGTTTACATATGGAGACAATACACTGGAAGTATCTATCAGGGTTTTTCCTAAAGCACCCTACAGGAACAGGTGCTATCATAGGCTACGTCTACACTGCAACACTATTTTATCCTGCAATAGTTATTCCGCATCTTTTGAGTGCACCCGTTATTTCGAAATATAACAGCTCGCTATTCCAACATCCCTGTAAACCTCATGCCATGGGTAGTAAGGGAGTTTTGGAATAGCAGTTTATTTTGAAATAAGTGCTGTGTAGACAGAGCCAAATTTCAAAATAAGCTCTTTCAAAATTAACTTGAAATAAGCTATGCAATTTGGATAACTTACTGTAGCTGTTTTTTCTTTCACGTCAGGGTCTTGCGAGATCACTCGCCTCATTCTACACCACTCCCAAAGCCCTAGCTTTTAATTATGAGCTTAGATGCAGAAGCCATGAGTGCAAATTGCAGCTTTCCCATCTATTTATATTGGTTTGTGAGTCTGAATGGGCAGTGTCTGCAACAGCTCCTTGCTGTCCTGACAGGCACAGGACCAGTCATAAACTATCCTTTTTCAGGATCGCTTTTTTAGTCTGTGTGTTCAGGTTGAACCTCTCTGGTATGGCCCTCTCTCGTCTGGCAACATCTGTGATCCAGCACGGCCACAGATTTTAGTTTGGTTTCCACTTATCATGGGGGTGGCCAAGTTTCCCACAGTCTCATGAAGTTTGTTTACAGCCACCAGTCCTGGCGCTCAGTGTTCTATGCTGTTATTTAGCTCTAATTTACCCCAAATGTCTTCTAAGAGCCCAGTTAGCAGTGGAAGTGTTGGTAATGCTGCTCGACAATAGTGACCACTAGATAATATTGACCTCCCATGGCTCAGCAAATTATCTGGTTCAGTGCCAGTCAGGTCCCAAGGGTGCCAGACTGGAGAGGTTCAACCTGTAGATTGAAAGCAGAGCTGAAGAGTTCTAGTGTACAATACTCAGTGTAACATTCTGATTAGAAAAGTCTAGTTGAACCTATAAAGAAAGTCATGTTGATAAAACTCTTTCTTCATCAGAAAAGACTGTCACATTCCCATTGCAGGAGGTTTCAAAGATCCAGCTTTGTACACATCATGGCTAAGCCCTCAAGATGCCTTTAACGTGTGGAAAATGCCAAGGGCCTTTAACAAGTATGAAAAATCAGCTACTTTGGTCAGCAACAGCCAGTTCCTGCTGAAACTTATGGACAACATTGTGGGGAAAGCTTGGAATATGTTTGCTTCCAAGTAAGTGAAAATAAGAATGTTAGTTTAGCATTTAGACTTTTCAGTGTTTGCACTGGAAGTAAATAGTTTTGGTTTAAAATGCTTCATAGATCATTCTGGTTTCAGATTAAAAAGGTGTCCCTTAAAGCCACAGTAAAAGAAACCACAATACCTGCTCCATTACAGAAAATGCGTCACTATGTTGGTAGTTTTCCAAATAATGTTCTTGGGGGATTTGGGCATAGAAGCCCTCAGTGTCACAGATTCAAATCAAGCCAGACTGGTAGTGGCTGCAAGTTGCTATAAAGTACGAGTGCAATAAATACTTGGAGGAGTACATTCATTCCTGCAAAGAGGAGGAACAAAGTTCCCACTGATTAAAACCACTTAAGAGGAACCAGTTCTACGTGGCTTATTTCCTAGAACATTCAAACAAATTCATTTTAGAGAAACTTGCCAGAACAATGGTTTTTTGTAGGGCACTTGAAAACAGTAAAACAAAATCCATTAGCTATTTCCTTATCTTTTTCAAATGGTTGGATGCCTTGAACCATTTTTCCATGGCACAATTGCCCTTTTTTTTTTTTCAGCAGTCATTGCAGAGAAACTTGGATGATCATGGAGACTTATCTCAGTTCTGGAGGTACCACCTCTAAGATTGAGGCATTGTGGCATAGCATTGTCTGTCTGGTAGCTTGCTGTGCCTGTGTTCTATCATTTTGATAAATAGGATGAGTTTCCAGAGAGGTCAAGTTAGCACTTTCACTAGCACTAAAACAACCCCAAAAGATACTTACACATTCCAGAATAGCTATTCTAAAATTAGTGCATACAAACTCTTTTACTGATCTCACAGTTTCTAGCTTGTACACAGACTTGCTACTCATTCCAGGAAACAGTAAGATTCCTGGCTTGTCTCAAAAAATATTTTGGGAGTTTCTATGTTTATAAGGGCTCTGTCCCTTGAGGTTTACTTTTCCTTAAAACTCAACTTAACAAATAATTGCCTCTTTTATCATATGAGGCCAAGATTATTGGGTGTCAGGTGGCAAGTGTCTAGTAAATGAGGGGGTTAGCCACACAAACTGTGTGAATAAGAGCTGAATAGTTTTGTTCCAAAATTTACCATCTCTGGCCGCCACTGGCCCCGCTTTCACCAGGGATCTCCCTTGCCCCCACTGCCGCTGCTGGCCCGCTTCCACTGGGATTCCTAGCTGCGGATTTCCCCACACCAACCACTAGCTCAGCTGCCACCTGAGTCCCAGCCGGGGCTGGGGATTCCTCTTAGCTGCCACAGTGCTCCCTGGCCTGGTTGCTCCCCAGGGCTGGACTCCCAACCCACTGCAGGACCAGCCCCTGCTAGCCCAGCTGGGGCTCTCCAGCACCACGGGACTCCCGGCTAGCTTGTGCTCTTCACCTCCGGGACGTTTTTGTCCAGCAACATCCGTGATCCTTCCTTCCAGACCATGGATGTTGCCAAACCAGTGTCAGCCGTTGAGGGCATGCTGATTTATAATTTTTGCTGTTGTTTACTCCAAATCTTTGCCCCTTCAGAGCCTATGTTCACCAATATACTAAGTTTGGGATTGAAGAGGAGGACTTCCTGGACTGCTTCACAACTCTGGAACAGGTTATCTCTAGTTATGCCAGCCTTTGATTTTGAACTACTCACCAATAAGACTTTGTCAGAGAGAGTACATGCTGAAAAGCCTCCTGTTTCAGCTGCCCCAACTTGAAGTAGCTGAGGACGGTATTGGAGTGTACAGGGTGGGGTTTGTTTTTTTTGGGGGGGGGGGGTGGTGATGAAATAGTAATCTGCATCAGGACTGAATACATTTCTTGTCTGCCATTCAGGCAAGTGTATTGTGTATATAATGAATTTATACATTAAATATTTAATAAACATTTTTCAGTACATTCTCCTTAATTTGAAGCCCTCTAACTTTTTCTCCTTCTCCCTCAGCTGTGCATATTTTTCCTGAAGAATTTCCATAGCCTGAACGGGTTTTTTTCAGGTTGAAATCTAGCCTCTAAGCTAATATTAGCTATCCTACTAAAGTAGGACTGAAGGACGCTGTTAATTACAATTGTAATACAATCTGATCTTTAGTTTTTTTTAAACTTTACATTCTAATACTTAGCCCTGAAAATATTTTACCAATAGCCACCAAAATATCCATGATCAAAGTAGTAGTAATAAAAATACAGAAGCATAATTTACCTTAACTTATTTGCTCAGAGTCACTACTTTATTAGGGAATATAAATAAGGCCCCATATGTTGTGCAGAAAGCTGGTGTTATATTTTGTGGTAAGGCCCCTGAACTCTGTAACATTCCAGTATGACAGATTTTGCAGCAGCTTAAAGTTTGTTTGTTTTTTTAAATTGAGGTTCTTAATTAATATGCATGTGCAGGCACAAACCTGTAGGAATGGACATGAGCAACACAACTCAAAGAACAAACAAAAATCCTAGGTATCATTTTTTTCTTAATTAATATGAAAGTGAATTATAAAGTTACGCTTACGGATACTGAGTTGATTATGGTAAATTCAGTTTATTTTCTGCTGTCTCTCTATTTTCCAATGTGCCACATTTAGGTTGTCAGTATTTATGGTTCAGAATTAATAATCCAATAAAACCATAATTCTAATATGGTTCAGAATTAATAATCCATTGGGAAGAACAAAGCAGTTCATCTGTTTTAGCTACTGTTGCAAACTGTCCTGCAGATTCTGGGACTCACCTCAACCATTTATATTTGTTCTAGGGTTATAATTATTTTTCCACAGTGAGGGCAGATGCAGCTCTTATAAATGAAATATTCTGGAAGATCCTGCCGAAGATTCCAAAGACACGGGACCCTGAATGTTAAAAAGTCTCCTTTTTCCACAACCACAAGGTGGTGCCATTGTCAAATGACAAACTCCAAATGTTCACCATGTGAATTAATTCAGTAGGAAAGCTTCTGCAATCCCATGCAGGGTACAGCATCAGCACATACACTGGGAATAGGACAGATGCATGACCTTTCTGGTTGTTATTGCTTTGGGTTTTGCTGTTGCACAAGACAAGAGGCAGAAGGTTTTCATATGGTAAACTATTACACTGGGAAAAATAATTGTATTTAGTTTGTACCAAATCACGCATAACTTCTTCCTCCCTTGCTGACTGGAGCCTTTTTCGTTTTATATTGTTTCATTTGTATTTCTTCTCCTTCAGTTTTAGTTTTTCTATCTATATACCCCAGATTCTTCATTACAAATAACTCTTCTTTTAGTGGTAACACCATAAATCTCAAGGACTGTTCCCTTAAGATAGCTCAAGAAATATGTACAATAAAATTTCCCTTAGGTTCTGATTACCTTGTAGTCCAATTAAAATGTGAGCAAGCACATACTGTAGTGGTAAGTGATTTACTCACAGCACAGATCCTTTTCATAGATATATAATTTTAGCACACACCTATGCTGTGACTAAATCGCTGACTATTGAGTTAGCATAGAAAAAAAGCATAGAAAGTCTGACCTCTTTTTGACACACACTTGAACTCTCTCTTCCCTCTCTCCCTACAGATATATTTTGGTTTGTCAGTATGATGAAGTTATTTTAGGTCCAAAAATATCTTTCAAATGACGTCTAACTTAGTGGCAGTCCCAGATGCAGAAGTGATCTTGTGACTCAGCTGGGGCATTGATTAACTTGCCAAGTGCCTCCTGTCATCCCATTTTCCCCTTACTACCTTTGCTGGTTTCGTCACCTCTGCATTTCTTCACATTAGGCCCAGAACAGTAGCATTAAGATCCCCTGGGAGCAGCTGTTCTCATGGTATCTCTGGGCTGTCAGGAAGGAGGAACTGGTAGAACTTACAAGCCTTCTTGCTGAAGGTTGAATGAGCGTGTAACTGACTGAGCCAGGACTGCGGTTAAATTCACGATTGCTTGAGTGCATCAGGATAGCTAACGGCTGAACCAGCGTTAGCGGTTTCAGAACAAACCCCATTTCTGGCAAACATGGAATTAGCTACTGGAGCAGGGAGGTTGAACTCCGAGACAGACGCGTCTTTCTCTCCCTGGCCCTTTCCCAGTAAAAGAGAAGGTTCAGCTGGCTGTTGGCAATAGGAAGATGATTAGGCCTACCCCTTATTTTGTGTGTGCTAGGACTCAATTCAGAGACAGATATTAATTCCTTCCTGTTATGCACTAAAACTAGCTCAGTAAACAATATCCAGGCTAGACTTTCACAGCTGGATTTAGGGGATTTTATAGCTAAAGGCTTAACATTTCATGGGATGGCAGTCTCATCATTCGTCGTTGTAGTTAACCTCTTGCTACTGTTCTCACACAAACCCACTTACGTTTTTTTGATGTCACAACATCGCATCATCACATTTTTCCTCCAGAGACCTAGCAAGCAATCCAATCCAATGTATCCTCTTTCACTTGCTTTTTCTTAGCCAGTCTTCACTTATCCATGCTGGTTCCTGCTTTAAGGCTCATTCAACTCCCCCTGAAGTTGGTGGGGAAAGAAAGAGCTAATATTTGTTTTATACTGATTTTTCCAAGTTGTTTTGGGGATTTTTAATGTGGAATCTCTTGGTACAGAAACAATCTTAAAAAACAACAAATAGTCCTGTAGCACCTCAGAGACTAACAGAAAACTTAGATAGGATCATGATCTTTCATGGGCACAACCTGCTAAGGTAATGATACCATCTACATTTCATGTTAGTCTCTGAGGCTTTGTCTACACTGCCGGGTTTGGCAGCAGTGAGTATGCAAATGAGGTGCAGATTAGCATACGTTTTTGCGGGGGTGGGGGAAAGTAGTGTGGATGGGGTTTTTTTGTGCAAAACCCCGGTTTTGCGCAAGATCCTTATGCCTCTTCGGGAGAAGCATAAGGATCTTGCAGAAAATGGGGGTTTTGTGCAAAAAAAACCCCATCCACACTACTCCCCCCTCCTCCTCCAAAACCATCTTGCATAAATTATGCAAATGAGGCATGACACTATGCTAATCTGCTCCTCATTTGCATACTCACTGCTGGCAAAACCAGCAGTGTAGATGTAGCCTGAGGTGCTACAGGACTATTTGTTGTTTTTTAAGGTGTTTTTGGTTACAGACTAACACAGCTCTACCTCTGAAACGTTGGTACAGAAAACTACTTCTCTATAAAAATCACTGCTGTTCCCTAGCTGCGGGGTTGCTAACTTGAATAAAAAGGTTGGTGTGGTATGGTAGTGGTAGTGTTGTTTTTAAGCTCTTCTTGGAAGTCTCCAACTTGCTTATTTTTACTCAAGAGACTGGACGTTCTTCAGAAGGAAAGATTGCACAAGAGGTTTAGATAAACATACAAACTGTCCAAGGAACCAAAGGGTCAGGGAACGACACTATGGAGAGGCGAATTT